>JAEUWL010000579.1:0-84855 GCA_018524415.1 Podaxis rugospora
GTATCACGTGTATTTGACTCGTGGGTAAAAACCACTGGTTTTTATGTAGTTAGATGCCCCAGTCCCACTTGAGCTCGTGGATCCTCATGGCCATCCCAGCGTTGTCATCCCAATATAAGCCAACAATTAAATCCATCTTCCTTCTGCCTTAACTTGCTCAAGACGAAACTAAGCATTTGAGTGAGACAACGCGACAAACAGCAGGGAGAAATCTCGTCAATGACCACTCCGCAGAGGACAGTAAAAAAAGGAATCGAAACGCGTCGTAATCATATAAAACGATCCCAGTTTTCGCCTTGGCTTCCTCAGTTCAACTACATTCGAGTTTAAGCAATCAATTCTACTCTCCAAAAGTCCTCTTACACTCGCCGTTATCAGCATGCTCGCTCATGCCATCAGCGTCTTCTTCTTCCTCTTCTTTGCTCTCCCTCTTTTCGCTGTTGCAACTGCCATCCCTCGCGGTGACAACGAATTGCAACGTCGGCACCCTCAACTGTTGCGATACGGTCCAAGAGGTACGCCTCGTATGATTTCTTCAACGACGATGTGTTGACGCGAAGCTTATCATAGGCTGAGTTGGTCAACTTCGGCCAGCTTCTCGGTCCCCTTGGCGCCCTCCTCGGCCCCATCACCGGTCTCGTTGGACGTACGTGTTCCATCCTACACATTATGGTGACCAAGAACTAATGGGATATTTCTATTAGTTACCTGTGTCCCCATTTCCGTCATTGGCTCTGCTTGCAATTCTTGCTCTGCTCACCGATCTGCTGCGAAAACAACCACTTCGTAAGTTTCAGATCTTCTCAAGGTGACGCGAATGGAACTACATATATGTTTGCAGAGCTGCCTCATTGCTGTCGGATGTACCCCCGTCAACATTAACTTGTAGTTCGACCTGTTCTTCGCGCGTCACTGGCGCAGTGGCTGTGGGCTCCTTGCAGATTTTACGACTGAATGATTTTTACGATGCGGTTATTTCGTTTTGTTTCGGTATGATGCTACTGCTCGTCTTTGTAAATCTCAATAAATCCTTGCTCTGTGTACTAGAATCTCTGTTCCTCATTCGATGGTTTGACACAGAGGTAGAAAGCTTGAAGGATACTAGTATTCTTTGACCACTTCCCTCGTAAAGACAATTAGTCTATGACTTGTCACTCATATAGCTGTTTCAAATGGTATATTTCCGAAATTTTAATGATTTTTTTCGGCGCCAATGGTAGGTCTCTTCAACAACCCACACTCTATCATAACACATAGCTCGGCCCTTCCACCGAGAGCTATGGGCTAAGAGAGGCAATTGTATTGGAGGATCACAACTACTGGAGCCAACATACAATGAGTTGTGAGGACAGACCAATACTAAATATTCATTCCCACACCACGGAGCATTTGTGGGATGAAACCGGATAATACGGGTATACATCATTTCGTACAGTTCCACCAGGTGGAAACGCGCCTTTCACCCGCGTCAGACAGCCATCTTCGGTTCTGCCGGCTTATCTGTACTATTCCTTCCCCCTTCCCTTTCATTGAAACTGCTGAAATCGGCGAATGTATTTACTTTCGTATCTGTTGTGCCTTCGACCTGAAATTGGATGCTCTTGTTGGTCTTCAGAAAATTAGTTGGCTGAAAGTGACGGACAAGAATCAGGGTACTATGGAATGATGAGAGACAGATCACTCACCATTGTCATCTCTACTTCCTGTGAGAGAAGCTCTTTCAGCCCTCCTCGCATGTTCAACGTGTTCATCAATGTCTGCCCACACAAACAGAAACTGTGAGTGATTCGTCACATCACGAGAATGAAGTGAGTCTTACATTCGTATAGATGCGCCCAAGAGGAATAGCGAACATGCCGTAGAAGTTGGTCTGTGGTGCCACGGCTAGAAATTTACATGTAAGTGTCAGTTGTCACGTATGAGTACATGCAGAAAAAGCGTGCTCACCAAAGGCAATAAGATCACCAGCTGCAAAAATCGTGCAGAAAATACCGATCTGGATCGCGCCTGTGATAATTCTGTGGATTACGTTGTCTGTTACGCGGTATCCCGTTTTCGATTTCCAGAGGACATAACTCATTGCAACTAGGGATTAGTACGAATATGCAGTCAGGACACATCCTTCGTACAAAGATGTAGTAATAGTGCTTACCAGCAATAACAGAGTCCAGGACCATTTGGATTACGAGCCACCATGTCACCAGCGTCGTCAGTACGCTGAGCTTACTCAGGCTGGCCATGTTATTCTTTAGTTTCGCGTAGCTCTGGATTGGAAGTCTCGACACTTACTCTTTGATCAACCATGCCCTACAAGTGTGGGTCGTGGGATTAGCCATTTGTAGATGGAGTCTGGTAGAGGAGACACACCTAATTCCGCAAGCCACACCAGTTGAAAATGAAGCCAAGGCCGCAAGAATGAGAAGAGCCCAGACCCATGTCTTTTGGATTAGACAATAAATCCTGTTATCCAAGTTCACGTTTTTATACTAGGAACGGGAAAGGGCTGTTAGGACGATGAAATACCTATAGCTTAAGAAGACATGGGTAACCACTGCTGCTAGTGCTGTGCCGATCGGGGTGAAGGTGTATGGCCATAAAGCCACTAGGGTCAAAGTCACTGCGTTAGTGGGGTAAGCTATAGAAGTGAAATGAGACGCACCGCCAAGAACTGCTGGGTTGCTGAAATTGGCTACGCTGAATAATAGTAGGATTGAGTCTCACGCAAGCGGACAAAGAGCGGAACGCACCAGTATTCCCAAGCCATATAGATGACGCTAAAGTTGAAGAGATTAGTGTTAGCCCTGTCAAATTACTGCAAGGGTGTATGATAGTATCTCACGCGGCACTATGGAAGGTATCGATTGTCACCAGTGTAGCGACTGCTAGCCTGGGCTCAGAATCAGCTCTGGATAATGAATCGGGGTGGAAAGTGCTGCTCACCGAATCCATAGTGGGTCCTTGAAATCTAAACGAGCCGAAGATGAGTAACCAAAAACAGACCAAGAAAGCGCATTACTTCGACGGTAGTAAGTCACGAATTGTACGGTGACAATTCCGAAGAGATAGGTGTTGACTGTACGAGGACGAGCGTGAGCATTGAGCCCAGCAGAGATGTCTATGGCGATGGAAATGACGCACAGAAAATCCCGACTAGCAAGACGCCTAAGACGATTCAATGCCCCGAGGTCAAGAACAACAGGAATATCCAACCTACCGAGAGAGAAGTCATACGGACCCATCGCGGGACAGCACTTTGGGAGGTGAGGGACGGAGACATCCTAAGCCCGCCATGATGCTTTTCTTAAGTACTCCACGACCAATGTGGACAAGGGCTGTATCTTGTTTACCAGTTTTTCGGAACACAACCGTCTAAGAATGGCCTTGTATCTGCCAAATCTGTGCAATTCAAACATAACGTAATTACTTGCCTGTTCGATGCATATGAACAGGGCCGGCGGAGGAGGAGCTTGCCGAAAACAAGGATTTAACAGAGTGTGTCTGGCAGGTGCTCATGGGTCCATGCTCAGAAAGGAAAGCTTCATATCAAAATTCGGTGCTGGACCCCAAACACTATAACTATAACGCGGTACACTGAAGTTCATTAGTCTCTTCTCAATGCTCGAGAAGAAAGAGTTTCAAACCTGTCACCCATTATCAGGCATTATCATTGAGCACCTCTTGGGCGCTTTTCAGATGTGAACGCTCTTACTCCTTAGCCATGGTGTATTTTCCGTTGAAATCTCGCATACGTATGCGGAAATGTCTTCGGTAAACGTTTATGAAATATTTAGGATTTTATCTTGCCAGACGGCCATGTCGGAACAGTTCCGATGAGAAGTCAACTGAACCATCAGTTGGTGACCCAAACGTCACAGCTGTGTCACAGCCATGTTGAGGCTCTGCGTCACTAAATCATGCACCCCTTGTCACGTTCATGCGCCAGTCCTCAAACTAATCCTGGTATTCCTCGACCCCTTGTGAAGGTATTGGAGTGAAAGTGAGCAAACACATTCTCTAGTATGGTTTCTACAACCACGCCAAAAACTGTGCTGAAAATCTTCATGGGATCGGAAAAGATCTACAAAACTGATGGTAAAATCGTTGCCTCAGAAGCTCCTTCCCCGAACCATTATTTTTTTCTGACATTACTCAGAGAGTTTCTCCAAGTATTTTTGTGCAATCATGTTCTCTAGTATAAGTACTATATGCATGACAAGTTTGGGGAGACTATGTGCAAGAGAAAGAGAAGAACTGCAAGGTGGCCAGCGGTGGCCAACAGGCGATCAATGATAGTACCCTTGAATTCAAAGATGGGAGCTACGCATATAACGTCTATTTCAAGCAGAACAAGAAGCGGAAGTCCTACGCGATCATATGTGACTGCTGCAATTCTCTAGTTGGTCTTTCTAGTCAATGGGCCACAATAAACTTCGAGAAGCACCGAGGTTCACAAGACTGCAAGCCATCAAGCAGCACTGTCACTCGGTCAGAGGGGTTGGAGTTGAGGAAAGCACCGAATAGAATTCTCATCGAATGAAAGGAGCCGGATGCATATATTCTGTTGCAAATATACCGCAAATTGGAAGTTGGAAGCCTAGGTTGGGGGTCATAGGTAGTAGTGTTTGTGAACCTTTCCTTTCTGAGTACGGACCCCATGTTAAACTGTTTTCGGCAACCTCCTCCGCCACCCTCCTGGGTATGCCCGAGGGTCAGCGAACCTAGTCAGGGAGCAAAAGGGCAGAATGGAAGAGGCGAAATCTGGCACTCCGCCAGGTGTAACGTTCCTATGCTTACGGCGGAGTATATTCTGTTATGTATTAGCGCAGAACATGTGTAAGATGCTGAATCTATCTCATTGTGGCTCACTTGGATTCCGGAGGCTTCTCATTGCAACAACGAAGGATCCTCAGTGTTTCACACAAGGTTCACTCCCGCGATGCACTGGGTAATAAATGCGTTCTAGCTTTCGGAGACATTTCACGATGGCGGCTGCCTGGTAGAGACTGTCAGTTGAAATTACGAGAGCAAGGCATTCAATGTTTTTTCTCAGTGCCGAATATGCCTGTGTGAACTCTTGGTCGAAACAATAGAGTATGCCAAAGAGATACGTACGTCCCTGCTGGCACTCGCGGAATGTGCGGAGTAAGGCTCGACACATCTCACAGAATCTGAGGTTTAGACATTGAACAACCATCGAATGACAGGGTCATCGAAATGCCGTTCGGGCTCAAAGCTCGCTCGGGCTGCACCTGTGGTAGGACAAGTATTGAAGTATTACATACGTCAGTTTCCTTATATGGAAAATCCGAAATTTTGAATCGTTCGTAGGCTATTCAATCCTGTTCACTTCAACACTCGTTGTCAGGTAGCCATGGCGGACAAGATCACCCGTATCGCCATCGTGGACTCGAATCGCTGCAAACCAAAACGATGCGCCCAAGAATGCAAAAAGGTGTGATCCCAGCACTCGGCTGTGATTAATGCTGATAATCTATCCAGTCATGTCCAGTCGTAAAAATGGGTGCGCAATAATTTCGTCGGCGTGGCAGTAGTCTCATCTTCTACAAGGCAAGCTGTGCATTGAGGTTAAACCGAGTGATAAAATTGCGTTTATTTCCGAGTTCCTGTGTATTGGGTGCGGTATTTGCGTAAAGAAGTAAGCCCGTCGCTGTCGTGTTAAGCCGTCTGTCATTGAACTCCAGATAGATGCCCCTTCGAAGCCATCGCAATCATTAATCTACCCACCAACTTGGAGTCGCAAGTGACGCATCGATACACCGCCAACTCGTTCAAACTTCACCGCTTGCCCACCCCACGTCCTGGCCAAGTTTTGGGTCTGGTAGGAACTAATGGTATTGGAAAGAGTACCGCGTTAAAGATCTTGGCGGGAAAGCTTAAGCCAAACCTTGGGCGTTATGACGTTTGTCGCAATTTCTCTCATGATGTGCCTCCCCTTGACCTGTTTCTCTCCTAGGATCCCCCTGATTGGGAGGAAATTCTCAAATATTTCAGGGGATCAGAACTCCAGAACTACTTTACCAAGGTTCTGGAGGACAACTTGAAAGCTCTCATTAAACCCCAGTACGTTGATCACATTCCAAGGGCCATCAAGGGAAGCCAGACGGTCAATCAAATGCTTGATTCGAAAGTGGAACTGGATAACAAGCAGAAGATGTGCGATGAGCTAGAACTTAACAACGTACTCGAACGAGATGTTTCACAGTTATCGGGAGGAGAGCTGCAAAGATTTGCCATTGCGATGACTTGCGTTCAGAGGGCCGACGTGTGAGCACCGACTTGAACAGCATCTTAATACTCTGACTTACGGGCCTAGGTACATGTTCGATGAGCCTTCAAGTTACCTCGATATCAAGCAACGTCTAAAGGCGGCTGAAGTCATTCGTTCTCTCCTCCATCCAGATTGTTACGTTGTCGCCGTTGAACACGACTTGTCGGTACTCGACTACCTCTCCGATTTCATCTGCTGTCTTTACGGCAAACCCTCCATGTACGGTGTCGTGACCATGCCTTATTCTGTTCGAGAAGGCATCAACATTTTCCTCGATGGTTTCATTCCCACTGAAAACCTGCGCTTCCGTGAGGATTCCCTATCGTTCAAGATGGTAGAAACTGCAGAGGAAGTCGTTGCAGACAAGACGCGGCACTACTCCTATCCAGCCATGACCAAGACTCTCGGCTCCTTCAAGCTGACTGTCGAGAGTGGCAGTTTTACGGACTCCGAAATCATTGTGATGCTCGGGGAGAACGGAACTGGAAAAACAACCTTTGTTCGCTTGCTCGCCGGAGATACCCCTGACGTTGAAACGGACAAGCAAACCTTTTCCGTTTCGCTCAAGCCTCAAACAATCTCGCCTAAATTCCCTGGGACCGTCCGCATGCTACTCCTTAAGCAGATTAAGGCTGCTTTCATGCACCCGCAGTTCCAGACTGACGTTCTCAAGCCTATGAACCTCGATAACATAATGGATCAAGAGGTAAAGACACTCTCTGGAGGAGAGTTACAGCGTGTTGCAATTGTGCTCGCTCTTGGTAAGTGGATCGGATCACAATCACCATTTCGACCCCAATCTGCCTATCATTGAACATAGCCAACGATTGAATGATGCTGATGATCCTTCTCTCAGGCAAACCTGTCTCCATCTACCTTCTTGATGAGCCTTCCAGGTCGGTTGTATCTAGATATTGGACGAATCAACGGCGTATCTGAGAAACGGTCCTTTACCACAGTTTCCTGGATTCCGAACAACGTATCATCGCTAGCAAGGTCATCAAACGGTGCGTGATCTTTCCTTGGCGATACATATTAAGAGTTGTATTGTTAAACTAACATGGTACTTTCCCCTTCGCCCTCGTCCTGCCGTCGGTTCTTTCGCATATAGATTCATCCTCCACGCTAAGAAGACTGCATTCGTCATTGAACACGATTTCATCATGGCTACTTACCTCGCCGATCGTGTGATAGTGTTCCAAGGAACACCTGCCGTGGCTGCTACCGCTACGCCGTAAGTGGTGTTGTCAGCCGTCTGTGCATATATGCGCTGAAATCTCGGTTAGGCCACAATCCCTACTTTCCGGCATGAATAAATTCCTCGCATCACTCGAGATTACGTTCCGTCGTGATCCTACCAACTTCCGACCACGCGTGAACAAATTGAACAGTATCAAGGACAGGGAACAGAAGAGTCAGTAAATCTTGTGTTAAGGAATTATACTTATATTGATGTGAACGCAACACAATATCTAGCTGCTGGCAACTACTTCTTCCTCGAAGACTAGATTTGGGGTTCCCGCCGATGATGATGATGCTCCCCCGTGTCGTTTGTGACCTGGGGAAAAACTGCTGATGATGGTTCGCTCTCGGCGAGAGCTGGGGTGTACTTCATGATGTAATTATATACGGTTCTTTGTAAAGGCGTTTCAAACAACTGTAGCCTATTGATATCTCCCTTGTGATCCGTAGTGGAACTCGGAGAGTTGCTCATGGTCACAGCCCTTCTTTGATGCACTTTGGGCACAGGTCCCAACACCCTCGCTTGGCAAGGGGTTTCTTCGCGCCAAACGGGGACTTTCGGAGATGAAATCGACATTTCTAGTGTTGGATACAAATTTCAGCCCCACAGGTTCTTGGCTTTTTAGTCCTGTATGAGGATGTTGTAATGGAACAGCTGTACGGCTTGCTATGGTACAGTCGGCGGGACGTCCGAGGTTCAAATTCACGCGCGAGCACTTAATCCCACGTTCAAGCATCTAGCACCAGGTCTCTCAGAAAGGTTATCTCTTGTTATCCCTTCAGACGTTGCATCCCTCGAAATCTGGACAAAATTTGAAGTCAAAAACATTTCTTGAAGTGTGTCCACGGGAAACGCGCGTATCTATTGTCAGAAAGTGTGGGAATATTTTCTGATCCAGACCAACAAAATGCGGAGTTTTGCTTAACATTATTTGTAGGGTTTATCTGCGATCCTGTCTCTCCGCACAAAAAAGGCTCACTGATCTATATATTCACCTCAAGCATAATATGGGTAACAGGGAGAGACTAACAGGGAGAGACACAAACCATGAATTTCATGCTTTAGATGTGAGGTTTGTAAAGCATACATGAAAGAAAAATAATAGTGAATTAAACCTCATTCCTGAGCATGATATCAAAACACCTCTCGCAATATGGTTTGTCTCCTCTCTGGAAGAACGATGGGTTCTCGAAAGGCTTCTCGCAGCTCTGCCAAAAGGAGTGAGAAATGGGACCAAGGTCATTAAAACAAACGACATACCGCACAAACGAAACAACCCCAACACCACTTGCCACCGAGTGCCTCAACAGCCTGTTCATGGTCTCTAATACTCTTCTTGCATTTCTTGCATTTAGGAAGCCTGAGGCGGACATGACAAGCTTCGCAGTAGGGGTGCCCCTTGTACACTGTGAATCCAACATCATCGGACTCGAATTCACCATCTCCTTTCACATTCAGCTCTCCTGTACGTGTGGAATTGTTCATCGATGGCGCAAGGAATGGGTCACCACACTCGGCGCAGAAGAAATGTTGCTCATGATACGTCCGCTTGCCGAGTGCTGGGTCATCTAGGCTGATGAACCTTTCTTCGATGATGGCGGTTTTACACGAGAAGCAGCGTGGCGCAAAGTTCTGTTAGGAGGACAGAAATCAGCAGCGTAAGACGGTGAGATAAAGAGGATATACCTCATGATAGTCCAAGTGACAATACGGCCTTCCGTCATGCTCGTATGAGCTCACATGTTCCAACAACTCGCCACATATGGTACACCTAAAACACTGAGGATGCCAACGCGCGCTCATTGCACTGACGATACGTCCAATAATTGGGCCATCGCAACCACCACAGATCAATCCACCTCGCGCTTCAGGTCTAGGGCGATCCTGTCTCCGTTGTCGTTGCTGTTGATTTGGAGGTGGGTGTGGAGCTCGTCCGCTGTATCCATCATCGAATTCGGGCGTAGCAATGCTGATTCCCGGGATTTCGTAGACTTGAACCTTTGGGGCAGTGCTATGGTTATTATGAGGTTCCTCGATATTAATCGTTGGTCCTCTAGGCGAGTCAACGTTGATGATTGGTCCGCGGGGGGAATCTATCTGGATCGTTGGTGCTTGAGGCGAATCGATTTGGATCATCGGGCCTCCCGGAGAATCCACTTGTATCGTCGGTCCACGTGGTGAATCGACCTGGATCATGGACCTCCTAGGTGAATCTACAGGTCCTCCCGATAAATCAACCTGGATGGCTGGCGGAGGACCTCTTGAAGAATCCATATCAGCATCCCGTCTTTGGCGTCTACCGTCGAAGCCTCCGCTAACATTGATCCTCGGCACATTCACCGAAAATCCTTCATCTTCTGGGTCGCTCATCATTCTATCCAAATCCGCCCGCTTATCTCTTCCACCAACAGGCGCAGGGCTCTCAATACTGATAGTCTGAACCTTTGGTGTTCCATTGTTAATGTTTGTCATGTTCATATTCGCGCGGTCTATGGGGTGGACCGAAGGCGGTCGCGATGGCTGGCGGCTGTAGACTTGACTTTGCGGTCGCTGCTTGACGGGTGATGGAGGTTGGGGTGGTGGATTAGACGTGTCGCCATAGTACGATTTGCGGTGCTGCATAGCATGACTTGTGGACGTCGACGTATAAAATTCGCTCTGTGGGCGACGGTTGTTGAACTGCTGGGTCGGCGTTTGCTGAGCAGATTCGGCCGTCCTCCCAAAAGTGGTCGGTCCTTGGGATATAGCGGGAGACAATGACCTTGGTGGGGGGTCATCCAAGTTCATGTCGAGGTTACTGTGATGATGGGGGTTATGTGCGTCTCTTCGTAGCGGCCGCGCAACATCCGCGTATCCAGAATCATAGTCAGTCTTCCCACTTGATCGTCCTCCACTCATCCTAGCAATCTCTGCGGATGCGCGCGACCCAGAACTGGAATATGCCTCTCGGCTGGAATCACGCTGACTAGCATCAAAGTATCCGTGGCCTGAGGCATTAGAGATGTCCCCAGACGCCCGAGATAACTTCGGATGATCCAGACGCCACTCTCCATTCTTCCCTCTTCCACCAATGTCGGCACCATCTCCCTCCCTCTTGCGATCATGGATATTAATCGGAGAGAATTTTGTAACCAAACCGCTTCCCCGGCCGTCGGTAGGTCTAGTAGGCGAAGATGGACGACTGCAGTATGGTGACATAAGCGATGCAACAGGCGGACTAGCCATGCTCGACTGTCGTTGAGGGAAATTCCCTGTCGGCGAAGCGGGTCTACCGCGATACCCCGTTGCAAACATGGAGTCACGCACTGGGTGACGCGGAGGTGAGCCTTGACGATTGAAGAAGATCTTGCTATTTGAGTCGCGTTGGTCCCGTCTGCCACCCCTCGACCAGTCCTCCCTCTCGTCCATGTCTCGTCGATGGATCACGGCTGGGGGCTGAGGAATACTGTTGGGACCGTTGTTGCTGTCGTTGGCTCGTGTCGCGCCAAAGCGCATGTCTCGTTCTTCCTGGCGTACCCGTTCATAGTCGTATTCGTCTTCGTGACGGTTTCCAGTATGTCTTCTCTCGTCTCTGTATCTCTCTCGTTCCATGTATGCGCCATTCCTATCTGGTTCCCTCTCGCGAGAACGGTATCGTTCGTCTCTCTTCCACCGTTCCAACTCCTCTCTACGTCCCCTATCTCTATCATCGACATCATCGTCACTACCTCGCAATTTGACGGTCCTCCTCTGGGCATCTTTGAGCAAGCTAACTCTAGGAGGGGACACTCTCCTCGATGATCGGTGATTAGGCGGAGGGGATAGTGAAACTTGCCTAGCATGGCCATAACCTGAATGCGAGGGAGGAGGCGAAGGTGAGGTCCGCCGAGGGAGTCCCGTATACCCAGAACTCATGTTACGCTGATGATATGACCGCCGTTGAGGTGGTGAGGGGTCTCTCCCCCGATCCAACTGTAGATCCCGCGTATCTTCATCGTCAGAATAGCCATCGGCATGGTTGTGTTGAGACGATCGTTTCTTCCTCATCGCCTCCTTCTCTTTCTCCACTTTCGCTCTAAACCGCGACGAGGATGTGGATGATGATTTGGCATGTCGACTGCCGTACCGAATTTCTTCTTCTGTTTCCTCCTCCCCAGTCACTTCTGTCGTTTCGGTCTCCTCTTCGGATGTGGATGGAATGTCTTTCCGAGACAGGCGTTTCTTCGGAGGTGCTGAAGCAGATCGAGCACCTTTCTTAGCTTTCTTTGGGACCCTCTTCACCTTCCCCCCTGCGGGTTTCTTTTTCTTCTTTCCCGTCACTGTAGATTCTGAAGCCTTCTTCCGATGCTTGCGGCGTCGAGCTTCCCGCTCTTCTTCCGTCTCTTCCGCGTCGTCTTCTTCATCGTCTTCTTCATCCTCGTCCGAGTCTTCGTCAGAGTCTTCCTCCTCCTCCTCCTCATCATCATAATCATTTGCGCCCGATCGAACATGATAGCTCGGTTGATGCAGATTCGGGTTCGACCGCGAATACATTGCATACGCAGAGTAGGATGTATTCGAGACCGGCTGCGTCCCATAAGTTACCTTTCAAGGATTGCAGCTATCAGGGTTCGGAGGAACACTTACCATCCCAGCGATCTGCTTCTGTGCTTGGGCTTGAGCGTACGCCTGAGCCATAGCGGCGTTCAATTGCCTTTCTATATGTTGTTTCTCTACTAGGGCCCTCTGGCGATCCATTTCCGTTTGAGACTGTCGGTGCCAGCGAGCGATCAAAGAACGTTTCTGCTTTATTAGAAAATTTTGACACACCTGTTTTTGCGGGCTAGACGTTGATCCGGGAGGTTTAGTGGACGGGACGAAAGGATCTGAAACCATCCCCGCTGCATATCCAAACGCAGGTTGCGGGTATTCAGGTATCGTGCGTCTCCAAACTGGTGTAAACTTCTTAGTTGGTGAAGCTTCTGGCGTCTGTCTCTGTGCCTGGGTATCATTCGGGGTATTGGAATCAGATTGAGATTGTAATGCGAATGAAGATGTGGATGATGATTTGAGATTGGAACGTGTCGTTGAAGAGGATGCGGTTGCAGACGGATGTGACATGGGAGGTAAAGATGGTGGAGTTTCTTTAGTGGGACTGGGTGTGGATGTAGTGGACGGCTGAAATCGCGGAGGACTTGCACGTCTCTTACTCAATGACCCGTCGTCACTCGAACCCGCCGAGCTACTTGCGCCAGTTGGAATCGACGAAGAAGAACCTGGAAGGCCCGTCTTGGCAGGGCACCCTGCACGATTTGTTTCACTATCTCTGTCGGGGCTGGAACTCCCTTCGGGGAGAGGAAGAATGGTCAACGAAGATGGCGTGATACCTGCCACGAGAGAAGATACAGTCTCCGGAACGGGAAGTCCAGTGGCACGGGAGCTGCTCAGCTTTGCACCAATACCTGCGAAACCTTCCCTTGCGAGATTACTCCCTCCTCCACTCCCTCCCGGTGTTGGTAGTGGGCGACTGGTCTTTGTGGGCGAGGACGGGATCTTTGTCTGTGAGGACATGCCAGCCTTAGTGGGTGAGGAAGGTTGAGACGTTGTAGAGGCTTGTGTGAAGCTCGTTCGGGTGATAGATGACTTCGGAATGGCAGAGGTAGGGGTTGTGGTCGTCGCCGTAGTGTTGACAGGTGGGAAAGTACGGGAAGCACCTGGTGAAGGGAGTGGTCGACGTTGAGCAGGGGTTTTCGCTGGTACCATGATATTCTGCTGCTGTGGCTGCGTCAGTGGAGGAGCAGGAGGTTGGTTCTGAGGTGGAGGCTGAGGTTGGTCTTGCGACTGGATATGGGAATGAGGTTGCGTCTGAAGTGGTGGTTGAGATTGGATATGGGCATGAGGCTGCGTCTGAGGTTGCGGCGGCGGCATAATTTGCCTTTGCGCAGGTACAACAACTGAACTTCTGTTCGCGGGAACGAGTGCCATCGATGGCTGCTGCTGTTGTTGCACCTGTTGTGCAAACATGGCAGAAGGCGCTATCGGAGGACCAGGCGATATAGCAGGAGTGGGACCTCTTAATGTCAGTGATTGTGAAGTTGGGACAAGTTGTCCGGATGTATTGGCATTGTTAATGACGGGATTGTGCGAGTGTTGTCTCGGTAGGACATTGGACACAGGTTGTCCAGGAGCGAGGTTGGGGAATGATGAAGTCGGAATGCGTGAATTCTGAGACGGCGGTCGTTGATATACCGCCGGTGCCTGCTGAACGGGCGCAGGTGCTCCTGGTTGTGTGTACTGGTAGACCTGTTGTTGTTGCGCTATCTGCTGCTGCTGAGGTGTATACCCAGGAGCACCAGGAAATGGGGACTGGGGTGGTTGCTGATATACATATTGGTATGGTTGCTGCTGTGGTACCTGTACGAGTTGTTGCTGTTGTTGTTGCTGGTATGCAGACTGCAAATGGGGTTGAGGCTGAGGCTTTCCAAGTTGCTGGTAGATATTCTGTGGTTGAGCGTAATATGGGTATTGGGGATATGGTTGATTCTGCGCCATTGTCAAAGGAGTCTGCAGGGTGTTGTTGAGTCTATTTCCCAGGAGATGGAGAGAAAGTACATGTGCAGGAGGTGTGGAGAGAAATGGTTGCGCGGTGCGAACACGAGATATCAACACTTCCAAATCAGGATACCTCAGACGCGATCACACAGTGGTCACATGACTTCAGCATCATACTTAACTGAATTTGTTGACGTCATGTGTATCTTTTGCTCAACCATGGCTGTGGGAGAGGACACCTACGACGGACAACCACAAAACGGATCCTCTCAAGAATATATGTCACCACCCAGCAATCAGCTCCACTACGAGCCAACCACAAAGAACGGACCCCAGAAAATGCCAGCGAAAGTCAACCCAGAATCATACAAGGATAAATCGCTGGATGAAATCTTATCTCAATTCGTGCCCTTCGATACATCCGAGAATCTGTCTCGACCGTTCGAAGAAGAAATGGAACGTGATAAAACGTTTCTACACAGTCAGTCAATACACCTAGTTTTCAGAAGGCGATGGGATTTTTATTCCGCCCAGATAGTGCCATAGAGCTTATGGAAGTCATGCTGGAAACTTGGGCTTGGAATATGTCCCGCATCGCTCACACAACGCAGGCGGAGAGTGCACGCCTAGGCGAGCATCTCAGGACGACGATAGACACCGAAAAAGAACAAGGCACGTCCGACTCACTCGTTACGTCTGACTCTGCCGATTTCCGGACTTTTCGACTCGCTTGTGCCGATTTGTTCGGTATGCAACACCCTCATTCGTTTTCGATACACTGGGAGCTTCGACAGCCCTGCTAGACCGGTTCTGACCTCCTATCAAAACACAGGAACAATGTGTACCCGTCTGCAGGAGTTCGTGCTCAGGATGCGGTCGGCTATAGATGCACTTCGCGGTATATGATGTCTTTTGTAGCAGTTTGAAACAACGAAACCAACGTGAACGAGCTTGAGTCCGTCATCAAATTTATATCGAATATCTGTCAACAGCCTGCATTTGGTATACACCTACGGCGCATATATCGATGGATCATCCCCAAAATAATTCCCAGAAAGCGCTGCCTCAAAGTCCCAGAACGCATCTACCATCAACACCTTCCCCAGTCCACACCTCTCCATAATAACTGCGACCTTGGCCTCATCCACCTTTGGGTGTGCCGACGTCATTGACACTATCAGACGGTGAGGTATGGGTGGCAATGAATGAAATATTGTCCTCGCCAAGTCCACTTGAGCAAGATACTCGGGATGGGAGAGACTGGGTTGATACTTTGTCTGCTTGTCGATGACATTTTCTATCGTCCCGTACTCTTTGATGAACTTGTAAGCGCGCGAGGGACCAACATTCTTAATGCGACGGGAAAAATCGGTACCAAGGAGGATGGCAAAGTCGATATATGCGTCCTTTGCGAGGTCCAGGGCAGTTCTCACGTCACCTCCATGAATTAGGACCAGGGGATCGCTACGACTGGAGATGTTACGGATGAGAGGAGCTTCATAGACGAGGACATCCTAACAAAGGAAAACACAAGTTAATTGGAATCCGTGTTTTTCGATGAGGACAACTCACCGAATCTTCGCTGACAACATAATCCGCCAGACCCTTATGAACCAACGACGAAGCCAATGCCTCTCCCTCACACACACCCTCAATCTCATAACACGGCACACCCATCGCTTCTAAAATCTCCCTGCTCTCCATGTACGTTTCCTTCGTCGGAACGCACATCCTTCTTTGATACGAATCCGCCAAAACTCCACTCTTCGAGGTCAAAGCTTCCAACCGGTCCTGAGCAGCGCTAAGCATAAAGTTGTCCATCACGAACCCAGATGTTGTGGCCAGTGTAAGTTCGTCCCAGAGTTTGCCTTCCTCCAGTGTGAGTTCGTGTTGCGTTTTGCTAAGAACGAGGTCTTCCTTGGCTTCCTTGACTTCACTCTCATCCGGTGTAACAAGCACCGAGGAGGGTGGAGCCGGGTGTTCGACGAGAGGGAGACACGCAACCTTTGATATGCTCGACTTGAAATCGCGATAGGAGCTTAGCAAAACAGCCTTAAGATCCTCCGCCGATGGTGTTGGCAAAGGTTCAATACCATGAGCCTCAGGGACCGTAACTTGTGCATCCTGTCGGGATACCATTGTTTGAGACTCTGGGATGAGTACGGGCTCTTTCTTTGATTCTGTTGGTAAAGGTGCTTCCTCGAGAGCCCGGAGACGTTCCACAACTTTGTTCAATCCATCCACAACACCGACGGTCCCAGAACCTTCACGAGGGCTGAGTCTCGACAAGGTCTCCGCTATCGTGCTCTTGCTTTTATCATCGAGGGAACGCAGGCTGGTCATGGCGGTCTTCAGCGTGTTCAGTCGTTTCGCACGCGAGAGCTCTAGTGCACCACGGGATACGTCGAGGCGTCTCGTTTCTCTCCTTCGATCAAGCTATCAGGGAAGAAATGGAAGTGAATGACCAGCATTCCAGTAGAATGAGTGTACACACCTCCTCCGCTTTGGCCAGACTCCGCTTTTGTCCATCAAATATACACACTGCAGAGACATCGTTGTTACTCATTTCTCGGGCAAGATGATACCATCCAAGTACGTGTCGAAACGGGTGCGGCGAAGGCGCATAATGTAGCCGTTGAGTGATTAGTGTTCCGTCTCTGAACGTGACATAAGAAGCGTATGTCGTCAGCTACCGATCTAGAACTGAAACACGACCACAAAAACTCACATTACAAGTTTCTTCCCAGCTAAATCTCTTAATCTATTCGGTAGTTTATGAATAACTTGTGGACTTAGCCAACACCATTAGTCCAGATTTTTCGGGCAAGAACGACTCATACGTACTAAGTCTTTTGCAGAAATGGAGTAAGCCCAAGAACTCCCATAGACAGTGCTTTATTATCGAGAAGTTCGCTTCCGGGTACCCACTTTACGGGTAATGCCAAATATTATGTTGGGTTTGTATGATGTATCGCGGCTAGAAAGGCCATATATATCGAACCTCGTAGGTCAAGGCGTTAGACGTCCAGTCTAGTGGTGGAGTTTGGTCAATGTACTTGACCTTGTCAAAGTTGCTTTGGACAAAATATCCACCACCCAAACTCACGTGACCTACATCGACATCGAATAATCCACATCACGATCGCGACGGCGTAAAGAACAAGGGAACTTAAGTCGAGTTTCAAAGGGAGGTAAAGAAATTATTTTTGCCCAATGCACAACGGCTAGACACTGATACATCCTACACACATACGCATACGCCAAAAACCATCGGGCCATCCGACAATCGACGGCAGTGGTCGGTTTGGTCAGTCTTGCAGGTGAATCACCAAGCCGCAGGCAACCCGGCCGCCGGCGCGCCAATCTCAGTCAACTCCATCAACGGGTCTAGGGTTCCCTTAAACTGTGGCAAATATGCGGCATCCGTGTAAGGGCAATGCACCGACTGCGAGCCCTTATAGATCGGGGTATATGTCGCACCGCAGATTTCGAAAGGTGTGAACTCGTCGTAGGAAATCTCCACAGCATTCCGCGGGTTTCGATCCCCAGCTGCGATGCGTTGTCGGGCCTGCCACAGCAAACAAGTGTCAGTAAACCAAGCGCTGATGTAGATGCACGGTGGCGGACTCGTACCTGTGCAACAATCTTGGGGTCAGGGTTGAGTTCCAATAGCCGCTTCGCAAAGCGCGCGGCATGAGCTTGGTTGTTTGCTTTGGCGAAAGCACCAATGGCACTACGAAGTGCAATCTGAAGATGAGGCGGTTGTAACTGGCAATGTGTGAAGTATGCCGCGAGTTCAAGGTTTCTCCGGATATTATCGGGCTCTTGTTCCACTACACGTCTCCGTTCAAGCTCAATAGAGACACCCAGGAGGTATTCCCTAGCGGTAGTCACAGTGTCTCTCCACTGTAAACACGATAAGTCCCTCCTAAGGAAAGTGGAACAAAGGCAAGAATACGAACCTGCTTCGCCTCCTCATCCGATGAAATCACAACCAAGAGCAACGTTTGCAAAACCGAGCGGAACGTCGCCTGTGCATCAACAAGCTTGTTTCCTGACACAAATCTGTAACCCTCCGCCAGCTCCGACCGTACGGATTGCAAAGTACGCGCAGACACGGGTAATACCTTACTAGGCACCCAGTCTCCAGGATTACGTCTGACGTGCAGTTTCAAAGGTGGAAGGGAAGCGACAGGTGAGAGATAAATATGGGAGGAGCGGTATATTGACAAGAAAAGCGGCTTGAGAGCTGCAAAGTTGGCGACACCAAATTGACGATTGAGCAGCTAGCCCATTTCATTCAGTCACATACAACACGAGAGATCTCAGTTGATACTTACCTGCATAGCCGACTCGAACGACCCGGCAGCAACATGATCAGCTGCCAGCGGCGAATTACGCACCCATAGCTCCGTTTCATCAACACCAGGTGCTGCACCGGCACCAAGTTCCTCCTCTTCAGCAGCTTCCACAATATCCTCTCCCGCGTCCTGGAATTCTTCTGCATCGGCGTCCAGCTCCCATCCACCTTCCTCAGGATCAATGTTCTCGTGAATTTCTTCATCCCGAGCCCAGGCATCCAGAGCCGATGATGCAGCCGCATTGGCATCTCCATTGATGTATGAAGGCTCGACGCCTCCCTCCAAACTTCCATTCGCCAATGCCCGATCGAAGAAGTTCTCGCCTTGCGAAATGGTCGGCCAGTTGAGGTTTTCAGTCGAGGTGACGACAGTTGGAGGCCGTAGTGTCGATGCACCGTAAGTTGGTACGTCATCGATATCAGCTTCTGTCAGACCAGCAGCTTCTAGGATCTCAGTTGCAAGTTCATCCAGGCCATTCCCTTTAGCTGTCAGGTACGCCAGTGGATCTAGCAACAAGATGAGGAAAAGAAATGTGCATGTAAATACTAGAACGACGTACGAAGACCAACATCCCTCAACACAGCGATCCTGCCCGCAACGTCGCCAGCATATAGGGCATTGTGAAAACGGGACATGGGATCACCACGAACGTCCGCAATTTTCTGCATCTTGGACAACTTGTCCGTGCTGCCAGTAGTGAGGTAAAGGAAAGAGAGCTTGTCAAAGTTCTTAGTTTGTTGATAGGCTTTTTCGACGACCTGCATACACGAGTCAGCTATCTCTAGGGGAAGAGGAACCTTTAAGATAAACCTTGTGGTTACCCTGCTTCAGGGCCTGTTGTGCTAGCCTCTCCCAACAATCAGGTCGATTAATTTGCTTTGCGGTCTCCATTGCTACATCAAGGTTGCCGCACTCAATGGCAAGCTCAAAGCGAGTGTTCACATCTTGCACGAAATGAAGAGCAATCTGCGAAAGAAGTAACATTCATACCAAACTTAGCACGCTAACATAGAAATGCTTACTTCGGGGAAGCCCTTTTGTTGCAAATATGCGATGATACTCTGCCCAAGGAGGTTAGATGTCCGAATGATATACAACATCTCTTCATAGTTATTCTTGAGCAAGGCAAGCTTGAAGCGGTATTCAGTCGGGTCAAAAGTGATTGTGCGAGGACGGGCTGATCGATCAAGGCAATGGACAGTCTTGCCCTTCACGCGTGTAAGATAGACAGGATTGTCCAAAGTGCAAATGACACCATGGTCCCTGAGGGCAAGATGAACTAAATAAGTATTACAGGTGGTATGAGCGACTTACCCTTGTGCGAGGCAATACTTGACGTGATTCAAAGTTGAATACAAGAAAACGCCAGAATCATCCCAAGCACCAGACTTGATGCGGATGGTCTCGTGGATCAAAGTATGTTGCGAGAAGTTTTTATTAGCAATGGTGATGTCTGTACAACTGATCAACAATGGAAGATAAGAACACACAAGCAGTACTTACTGTGCTTGCCCATAAGAGCGACAAGAGTTCCATCATTACTCCAAACCGCATACTTGATAGGCAGGCTGTTGAGCTCGGCAATGGTCTTCTGTTGTTGAATGTCATATAGAACCACTGAATTCGGCGAACTCAAGATAAGACATGCTGTACCCCCATAAAATATTTCATTTGTCTGCACGGGGGGTTTGATTGTCTTAACTGCCGAGTTTGAGAGATCCCGGACCTCGATGAGCTACGGTCATCGCTAAGCGCTTGATAGTTCTTCGAGAAGAAGTTAAACGCACCTGCGTAGCCTTGTTAAGCACAGCGAACCTGTTCCTCGCGACAAAAATAGCACTTTGCCCGTTGCCCCTCCTTCCATCCACACTCGAATCCTTGACCTCTCCCTGTGCAGACTGAGGTAAGGATGCGAACTCATACAGCCCATTATCAGAGCTGATTGTCAAGATCACAGATCGCTCAGCCGGATTGAAGCTAATCGTCCTTGGAGGAACATAGGGACTCCCGAACTTGCGTACACTCAGCAACCCAATATCCGAACCAGTGCTGAAGTCGTATGCGCGTACATACTTGTCCCTCACGTAATACAGCGTATCCTGGTGCACCGTAAACGCTGGACGCTCGCGCTCGAGCTTGAAAACAATTAAACCGCTATCATGCCCAGCAGCAAAGAGATTGAGATTGGGATGCGCAGCAAGAACCCAGAACCTGTCGTGTTCTCGGCGGAACGTCTGAATGGCAGTCCTCTTTGCTAGGTCCCAGACACGGACAGTCTTGTCTTCACCACAAGAAACGATGAGCTCGTGCTTGGGGTGGAATAATGCGCTGGAAACGTTGTTGAAATGTCCCCTGCACGAGTCTACTTCCCAAGCCCTCGTTTCACTCATCCTCCATATTTTGATTACACGATCGTCAGCGGCAGAGATGATGAGTGGGAGAGTGGGATGAAACATAGCAAAGTTGACACCGCGATCGTGGCCTTCAAGGACATACTTGACGGTGGAGAAGTTGTCGAAGGTTTCGAAGTGATTGGACCCAGGGCCACTACCACCACCACCCATGCCTCCAGGGCCTTGGTGAGGTGAGCCCTTACGAAGGCCCGAGATATCCCAAACGCGAACTGTTTGATCCATCGACGCAGAAACGACAAGATCCTCCTTGGGATGGAACTGGGCCGACATTACATAGTGTGAGTGACCGGTGAGGATGGCGATACACTGGCGGGATGTGCTATTCCATATGCGAATCGTTTGATCGTCGGATGCAGAAAGCTAACGGGATTGCTCAGAGAGGTTTCCATCATTGCCGCGAAACACATACAATCCAAGGCATCTCATGGTGGAACTGCACAGTTCGGACATAATCCAGGTGACCAAGTAAGGTGAAAAGACAACGCCGGTTTTGTGGTCGAATGTCTGGAAGTTTATCAGGGATGAAGATCCTTCATCTCAAGTGATCCGCTAATTGGTACTCACCCCAGACCTTTATTTTGTAATCGTCTCCTCCAGTCACCAGCAACGCACGGGTAGGATGTATGGCCACCCCTCGTACAGGGCCTATAGAGTTTTGAGTTCCGCCACAGGTCAACCATACGGCGATGATAACTACTAACCTTCATGTTCCTCGAATCTATCCACCAGCACACCCATACGATAATTCCACAACTGTACACTTCCATTATGTAGCGAAGCCGCAAGGAGGGGTTGCGTAGGATGGAATGCAAGCCCTGAATTCGCATGATGAGTTCAAAGGATCCCTCATGCATATGACAATAGTAGCCACCCTTTACGCGGTTGCTTTTTGATTCGAACTTGGTGAGCATTACCGACATGCTCGGAGCCTGTATGTGGGCACTTGCTAACGAGAGTTATAGAATACGTGGGTAAGTCGCAGGAAGAGAAAGACAGATGTACCCTGAGGCTGAACAAGTGCCAAATAGATTTTGAACGCGCTTCATCACCACGGACGTGGCTACTGGACGTGGGAATCCTCTACTCGTATGTCACGTTATCTAACATAGGGGCTATGCATTAATGCTCTGATGCCCAAGTGGTACAACAGGTACAACATCGTCTACCACAGTGGTCTATGATGCGGGATACAGTCCTTGATGAAACACAGAAGCTGCATACATATGCCTAAACATTGTCCTTCTCCGAAATTGTCTCTTTTCCAACACCCCACTTCCTGAAGCGTGCACCTACTGCGTCCCTCAACACCCTGTACTTCCTCCCAAGCCAATGGGTCTCGTAAATCGTGTGCTCGAATGACACAGATATGCACCACAGTAGCAGCAGCACAATCAGAGCCCATGCAAACGACAAAATTCCAATTGTAGCATTGTCCCCAGACCGAAAACACGTAATTGAAAATGCTAGGAAGAAGGTAACCATCCTAGAGAAAGGCTGTTACATATTCTCCCTTTTGGTTTAGGTCTCGGCGGCACTCACCCGTACATCAAGAGGGCATAAGGCAGGCTATACATAATAGCCAGTGTTTCAAGACCAATTGCACTGACGCTCCGATTCACATGAAATTCACGCTGTCAACTTGTCACTAAGGCAAGAACAACGACAAACATGAAGAACATACATTGAGAGTCGTGTTATGCTGCCGAACGAGGAACAGCCCGAGTGTTATTGCCCCGATGCTGATCACGGTCGAAAAGTAACTCGCTCGCTGAGCTGGATCACGATGACCTTTAGATCCCGACTCGTCCAAGGACTGGATGGCAAGGAACGAAACATTGGAAGTCAGCAGTACAGTAGCCTAAGGATACAAGAGGGCAAGTCAGCAAGCAGACGTAGGGGAATGGTGAAACGCGCACATATAGAGTATACTCCTTCCATTCCTCCGTGAGCCTCCCGAACAATCTGTCAAACGATGGTTTGTTCACAAGACTATCGACAGCTACTGATTGAAGCTTCTTAAGATAGACTCCCGGTGCATAGAGAAGAACCGGCGAAACGAGACTGATGAACCAAGTTTGTTTGGTTTCCTCGAAAACAGATTGATCGTGGCATAAACGAGCGTGCTTTTCTCCATAGAAGTTCAGGAATCGCTCATGGGCTTCGAGAAATTGGCAACTGAAAGTCATGATGGAATATGGAAACATACTAAAGAGACCAAGCAGGCGGCCTACAGTAGGTGATCAATAAATGAGGAGTTCATCAAGTTGATTATGACTTACAGACCACCGTACGAGCACCAGCATCAAGACGTCCAGAGTCTGTAGTCAGCACGCTCGTCAGAGATCGGAAAGCTCATCGAGGCTAATAGACCTACCACGATGGTAAGTGACAATCTCTGACACCAACACTTGCATATCTTTTGCTTCTTCCAAGGTGTAGGGAATAGTGGAACGGGAGGAGGTGAGCAGATCTGGGAAACTTTTCCATCTTGTCTACGACTAAGATGCAATTTTCGCACTTACCGCCCACAGCATGCCAGAGGAGGTCTTGCAACTCCAGGAGTGCACTATGAGGAAGGTCGAAAATATGCGGGAAATACTCATTGTGGTACCTATACTCCACTTAGATGACAAATACAATCAACAAGCCTACACTCACCAATACTGTGACCTGAGTTCAATTCCTACAATCAACGTGGTAAGCACCACAAAACAAATGGCTAACACTCCTGCTCACCGACATGTGCCAAGTCCGGGGAGGGGGTCTGCAGTTCCCTGACGATATTGTAGCCATACTTCGTATCCAACCAAAATAACGTTTGTTTTGCGTGATCCACGAAATAGTATCCAAAAGCAGAAATCTTTGGGTAATGTTCGAGATATAGGTGTACCGTCTCCTTGGACGGATAGCATATGTGGTATTCCTTGATGTAATTCTGAATTTGTGAGAGGCGGCTTTCGACGGTTTCGTAAACCTGAGGATTCAGAATGTCGGAATCGGTCACGATTCTCTGGCGAGTCCTATTTAGTTGTGATTCACAAATGAAATGAGGAGCGTACCCTATCTGCATCCCAGAAATATACCGCCCCTTCAGGATGAACGTATCGAGCCCATGGCAAAGGGACAGCCGGTCTTGTGGAGGATGCAATCAATCTCAACAATGGGTGACAACAATCAAACAATCAAAAACATACCGAGGGTAGTCGACAGTAGAATATGGGATAATAAAGCCCTTGGGCCAGCCTTTCGTTCTACACACCTTTCTAGCGATTGCCCTGGCATCACTGCTTGGAGTACTTACATTTTGACACCCCGTTTATACCTCTCACTCTCATCTACGCCTACAGGGTACAAGTCGTCAATTGTGGACGAAAGTTCCGGAATCCGGGGTGACAGAACAGTTGCAGGGCTCCAACTAGAGGCACCGTTCACTTTAGTGCCTTCTTCGATTCCAGGGTTTGGACTGCCTAAACCGCGCGGCGATAGTTGATTCGCATCTACTTCTTCCTCCAACCACTGCTTCCCTTGGTCTACAAGGGTATCATCCCGACATCTTTCGCCTGTTATAGTGTTGGTTCGATCTTGGGCTGCAGAGCCAGTCGCCACTTCTCTATAGTCGCCTGGAAGAGTGCTGCAACACACAGTACTCTCTCCTACAGACGGGGGTGTCCAGGGTTTCGAGTCCAATCGTGGGTCTGTCTTGATATCAGGTCTAGCACCATTCCCTCCCCTAGCAGCGTGTCCTAGAAGACGCAATAGTGCCGAATACACCCTCCACAACAACCCAAGCCCAGACAATCGCATTCGCCGTAGAAGACCGAGCACAGCCTGCAAGAGCCTTCTCATCATCCACAAGACCCTCAATCCCATATTTCGACAAGCACAGCGCCGGGTTTTGAGGTTCTGGATTCGTTCGGGGTCGTGGTTTCTCTGTTGCTTGCTCAACGCATAGGTGCCAGTCTCTGCTGTTTTGGAAGTTGGCCGGTATTTTTTCCTTTTCGGAGGCAAGGGGTGCGGTGTCAAAGAGCCAATTACTCGTGTATGATCGTGCACTGGTTCAGGGATAGCAATATTTGTGTGGCTGTGAGAAATTGATGGCACTGTGGTCAGTGAGTCCGCAGTACAGCCCTGTGGTAGAGTGTGTTGGTAAGATTTACAAGCGCGCGCCTCGCGCCATTTGCCCTTTCTGTCTTCGGCCTTGAGGAGTCTATAACGGATTACCACCGCGTTCATCAATTCCCTTTTGGTATAGCAATTGGGAGATCTAGATACACGTCTCCCGAGAGACATACATGCTGGGGCAAAAATTGGTGGCCACTAGGCCGGAAATCACACAATAACCGACAGGCGAGGCGAATTCCCGTCCGGCATGACTACGCAGGAGCCACCACGTTCAAATAGGCAGCTCTAGTCGCACTTTATATAGCCATCGTCACACATTATTGCAAAGGTGTTACCTTAGCTTACTTCAGTGACGCTGTTATGGACTTGTAACCCTTCCCGTATTTCACAACTTGTTCGCATAATTCTCCGACCAAGTTGCTGTCCTAGTGTTTTAGAATAAACTATATAGATAACATTACAACTGAATGCCAAGCATCTGGATCCTTGAAGAAGAATGTGCACCAACTCGGAGACACCCATTACCTTGACTGGAGCCGAGTTGTGCAAACATAACAGCTATGAAGCCGGTGCTGGCACGTCAGTGTCCGCCAGACAATACGGATTTGGATAAGTCCAGACACCACACCTCAACTAACCACCTATAGTGCCCACAAGATCGATTATTATACGGTAGAAAACGAGAGTAGCAACATAGTAATGAGCGAAATGTGTTATAACATGTCTTAATGCACCGTGGCTTCTTGCTTACCCAGTACAAGCGTACGCATCTAGGACCATTTCCGCGGTCATCTGAAGATTCTAAACGACACGAGGTTTCATCTCCGCGAGGACCGCCTCAAGAGTGTCTGGATGGGTTTCATGCGCAGCAATTTTGGCACCAGCATCACTTGGACAGTGGCCCTTGGATGCCTTTGATGTTCCTGAAAGATGAGGATTGTCTCCGAATACATCAGCCAGTGTCAAGTGAGCAAAAATGTCTGAACAATACCGCTGTCAGTTTGACGGTTTCAGGTAGGATTTCCTTCAGGCTCCCTCGCATATTGAGGGTGTGCATCAAAGTCTGGGCAGTTTCATACGATTAAAGTAACGTAAAGCGGGGAATGTGCTTACATTTGTGTATATGCGGGCCAAGGGGTATGGCGAACATGCCATATAATTGGGTGTCCGGTAAGAGTACTGCCAAACGTCAGTAAAGCGCTAGCTTTGTCCCAATGACTCACCTATACATACTAAAGAATATGAGGTCACTAGCAGCAAAGATGGTGGAAAAAAACTTAGTTTGAACAGCACCGCGAATGAGTCGGTGGGTGGCATTGTCTGTCTTTCTACGACCTGTCTTAGGCAACCTAAGTACATCGGCCGTGACACCTGCGGCTCATTAGCTTCATTTGTAAACTCGAACCAAGAACTGATACGACCTACAGGCAATGGCCATGTCAAGGACCATCTGAAGAACAAGCCACTGTTGTAGAAAACGAGGCCAAAGCACCGATAATGAAGACCACGAAAAGCTGCAGATGTCCTCTGAGTCGATAAATGCTAGTACGTATGGTGATCCAATATGGCACCTTGGAGCTCACCGGTAGCTCAAAAAACATATGTGTGATAATTGCGGGCAAGCCAGTTTCAATCGGAGTAGCCACAAAGCCACTAGAATGTGTGCTTCGAACCCATTCCCTGCAAAAGAAGCGACGCATTGAAACTCACCTGCGACCATTGCTGGATTGTTCAAGTTGATTACACTGGAGTGTACTAATCAGCGAGCATGCGAGAGACCAAGGCTTGAGGTCCACACCAATATCCCCATTCCATGTACATAACGCTGAAAGGACGTTACGGAAAAGCTGGTGGTGAAGGGACTGCAAGGCATACGCAGCACTGCGGAAAATGTCGAGCGCTAACAAGAAGGCAACTGATAATCTGCAAAGATTTTAGCCATTAGTCGATAATCCGAAGTACCTCACTTGCCATGCCGTACTTGATCCACCACGGATCCTTGAAACCTACGGGTTAATGAGATGGCCATGGGTCCTGGAAGCTAGTGTATTCAAGCCGGGGATCAACAAATTATGGTTGCAGTATTTGGCGAATTGGACGGTGACTATCCCAAAGAGATAGGTAATGACTGTAAAATGGCATAAGTGGTCTGTCAGATGGAACATGGCCAGCTCTAGGACTCAGAGAAGATGCCCACTAGGGTCACTCCTAACTCACAAGTAAGAAGTAGATGATTTAGGCAGACTCAATAGGACATGCCGAGGCTTAAGTCATACTGACCCATCTTTACAACAGGGGGACAGGTGGCATGTCTTTTTTGGGTGGAGGGTCGTTGTCCCTAGCAAGGCTAGATCGTCTATCCTACCTGACTGCAAAGTTATTCCACCGGGAACTAGCTATGGGGCTCCAGTTAGCCCTCGCTGCCTCTCGGTAATAGATCTCGTGAGTAGCGGCTCCCATCGCATACTTATATGATTTATGTGCAACTTACTGAAGTGTGCCTTTATTTATTGCCTATGATCTGCAGACCTACTTACAAGAGGTATCTCCACCGAGGAACCACATTTTCCATGACCAAATAGACTACCTTTACCGGAGTTCACCAAGGACGCCATTACCACGAACGGTGAAGGAGTATGTAGATGATTGAGTCAGCTTCTCCTGTTCAATGGTTGGGCCGCCAACAGTGCGGAAGGCTATCTCGGACAGCGACCTCCAGGCCGACGCGTCCAAACCGAAGAACGCCTCTGCTGGGCTAGAGAATCTATAGCACCGGCACACGACGTCCGTCTTCGTCAGGGAGGTACATGTAACCCCCGGAAGGACACCGGACTGACTTGGTCATGCCATGGATTGCTCTACACCAGGGTCACACCTCTTCCCGAACAACTTCAGGAACTTTGGATACCCAATACTCGAAGCAGAGATAGTGGGGAGAGTCTCCGGGGCAACAACAGAGATAAACGTGAAGCACGCTAAGCCAAGGATACCAACAAATGTGGCAATGATGCTAATGTCAAGGCGTGAAAGTCCGATGTATAACCAATGACCGAAGAAGAACACAGTCCCCCAGTTGAAGAACGCAGTCGGAAGGGCGAAAGCAAACGCCAGCTTTTGGAACCCGTATCTCTTCAGAGCACGGCTGCTCAACCAGGAAATCTATAAAGACGGGTTAGGCACATTTGCACTCCATGGATCCACTGAAGACGGACCGCATGGGGAGAGTTCCTGTGTTCGAAAATGCCATCATGTTGTTGAATTAGAACAAACGAGGTCACTAGGCTGGCACTGAAACAGGCAGCCGAGACAGCTACGATAGTTGGCGAAGCAGGGAATAAGAAAAAAGCGCCGTGAAGGCTTTGAGTGCGAGAGCCTGAGTAAGAATATGGTATGGACTCAAACGTGAAAACCACTCACAACAACATCACGAAAGTCAATGTACGTTGTTCCCTCCATTCCTTGAGAGCACTTTCCACAAAGGCGTGGACACGGTGAGAGTACACGTACTTGTCTAGATATAGAGAGTTCATCTTGGCACGGTATCGCTCTGATATCTTAAACGTCACAAAGGACATAATGCCCTTGTTGCATCCCTCTTGTTCTTCGTCGTCAGCGACGAGCACAGACATTGTCGAGTCAAGCCGGGGAGTTTCTTCTCCATATTGATTATAAAATCTATTGTGCACTGCAAGGTGTCAAAAAGAAGCGACGAGCAGGAACGGTGAAATGAGACATACAAACAAGATGCCACGCGCGGGCAATTGCGCTCACGATTTCTGGCTCTTGCGTACGGCCTCGACAGCCTCTCAACAGATTATGAAGGGCTTCCGTATCCACAGGGGAATAAGAAAACGTGGAGGTGAGGGATGTAATCTGATCTATTTATACAACGAATCGTATCAGAACAAAATCTCCCCATGTGACTGAAATACCTACCGATTCTCGTATGCGTCAAAATATCCAAAAGCTTCAAGAGATTAGCTTCGTGCAAGCCACCAAAATGAGCAGGATAGCGATCAATATGAAGCCAGAATTGAGCTTCGAGTGCAGTCCCTGTCGTCTGTGAGTAAGGAAGAGATCCCTTTAGAACAACGAACTTACTCAGATGTGTGGGGGAAACAACATCATCAAGCCCGAGGCTATTGGTTTCGTAGTCCTCAAGCCAGAAAAGGGTCTGATCCTTCTTGTTAATGACATAGTATAGGCAATCCGTGTCCTCGTCGATACGGATACACAACTCCACGTTGGCAAGCTCAAGCTCTTTCTCCTTGATTTGTGGGGCAAGGCGATCAATCCACTTCTCTGCTTCCATAGCGATGTTGGGCGCGTAAATCCAGGATTCTGTGACGGTCGCAAACAGGCCATTATGGTAAAAGTAGACCTTTCCCTCTGGTTGGACATGAGCGGACCATTGTGGCGGCAAGTAGGTGGGCCTGAAATTACTCCTCGTTCATTCAAAATTTGCAGGCCCTGGTGATAGTGGCTTACAATGCATGAGTGCTGACATCAATAGCTAAGCTGGCTGCTTTGCTCCTAGACGATTGCCAGCGAGGTCAACTTAAGACTTTCTGAGTGAAATTTTAGAAACGCACTGTTTCGAGTACTTGTAGCGCGAATCATCAAGGCCGGGGTGAGTGGGATAGAGCTTTCCAACTGGCTCAGAGGGCTTCTGGAAAGCATTCATGTTCGGAGGTTCTGTGCTGACAGTTCCTCGATGGCATCTACTTTATAAGCCATACTCTGCCCTCGCCCTTGACGCCGGGGGAAATGTACGGAGATCCTGTGTATGGTGATTAGAACTGATTTTGCATTAGCACTGCTTTGCTGAGCTCACTACGCAGACCTGTCTAATATTGCCTATAATTAGCAACCTTCCAAGGTCCGATAACGTCGCAATAAATACAGTGACAACAAAAGCTATGAAACCGGCCTGTACAAGCCAGTTGCTGTTCCAAACGCCTTCATTCCTATATTGGCCCTTTCCCGAGCCCGTCAAATGATCAATTTCACGACAGAAGATGACAGATCCCATTTACACCTATCATAGCGTTCAACGCCCTTAACATCGGCTCCCAATAAACTAGGAAAACCCTCTAAAGAGTTAGATAGCCATCGGGGCGGCTGAGTTTGATGGTCATGCTCCTCAAGTGCGCTATCAAATCAATGAGTAGTATATACTCAATGCAGGCCTTGTGACGACATTCATTCCTATATAGGTGCAACGTTGGCTGTCAACAAGGCGCTCAAACTCTAGTCTAGTCATCGAGGCATGCCTGAGCCAAGAAAGTTTCCGCCTGACGGTCTCTTCACCACCCAGAAGACAGCTCACACATTGTCTAACTACAACATTTGCGGAGGTTCGAGGGCGGGGAGCCATTTGCTCCAAAGGCTTGACTGAGGGGACAGCTGTCTGTAATTGATGTCGGCACGTATGCTTCTAGAAACTCTTGATTGATGGATCAATATTATCTTCATGGGCATCCTTGAGCGCCTCACAGCCTCATCAAATAGCTGTGGGGTGTTCGAGAGCATAGAAGCGCCGAGCATCCCTTTATATTCTTTAGAGTCATGCTGGATCGGAAGGAGCTACTCAATCACTCACTCATTCATTCTCCCGTTTAATTATCTCTCCTCTCCATTTTCGACATGGAGACTGTAAAATCTATCTTTTCCCGCATATTTGAGTGCGCACTATTTATTGAACCAGTTATCTCGATGTAAATTTCTAATGATGCTATCTTGTTCAACTAAATGACTTCAGCAAAATAAAGCGGATATGGTCCACTCACGATGAAGAATCAGATGCTAGGTTGGTATCCAGATACGATTCAGCTTAGGACTCCATTGCTGAAGCCTTTATCTGATTTTTGCAGTATGCGTGGGTTCGTAGCAATATAGCTTATATCCGCCTGAGTCATGCCTTCTCATACTCGTCTTGCACTTGTTCCATGATTACAGCTGGAGGACTCGTGGGCCATCAAATCCAGGAGCACGTCATTACGGGGGTCAGAACTCAGATACTGCATCTACCAGCAGCGCCAAGCGCCCTGCTACTAAGGACCAGAGCACGTCTATGTCTGGCAAGTCTGGGGCGACCGTCGTAGGAGACCTCTTAGCTAAATTGCTTCCAGGAAAGAAGGAGACCAACAAGAAGGGGGATAACAAGAAGGGGGGTAATAAGAGGGGAAATATTTGAACGGATCTTCATGATCTTTTGCATGGTTATTTACAGGCTGCATAATAGTAACCATTCCCTTTTGTAGGAGGCTTGCACCCACCAGGTTCTCCATTCGGTGTTGAATTTATATGGTTTGTAGCTTGGTCCTACACAGGTCTCGAGGGAAACTAGGGTCACACGAAGTTGGCTATGTTGGCTGTGTTACTCACCTGCTGAGATCTCTTCTCTTATATAAAGTGCTGAAGCGTCCGCGAGCTACTGACTCTTGGGCATAGATTCCATTGGACTTTGGCTTTGCCACCAAAACCCGATCATGAGACCTCTGTGCTTCGGTTATGGGTGGCAATCAATCCACTGAGCTCCGTAATTGTGGAGCAGGTCAAAATTGATCCCAGCTATTTTTTACTGCACATCTATTGATCTGAGTGATTTCTGTTGGTAATCATACTCTGAGAACTAGTAGAATTCTACTGATGGTCATGGATGGGCCTTGCGCTTTTTCCCGAAGGCGCACATCATTTAGTTGTCCCACTGACCGTCCAATGACTGTAGTATATCGCATACTCACATGGGAGTGAATGATGTCAGGTGAGTGTGATCCCACAAGTGGAAATCGAGACGTGTTATAGAGCGTTCAACTAGCTGTTCTATCCATGATAGAACTCAAGCACGTAGAGTCCTAGAAATTGGCGAGGTTGCACTACGGCTACTCATGTGCAAGACCGATATCGAGCGCACCAGACTTGCTTCTGTGTGTACCACCTAAAAGCCCCAACAATCTGCAATCGGGGTGCCCACACGGTAGATAATTGCCAAGCCTCAGCCCTTCATCAGAGTCGGTGATCTCTGGAAGAAGATAAAGGGCCCATGATTGCACGAGTGCAGACGAGTGTTTAACATCATAAAGAAACTACCATACCTATCCACTCGCACCCACAACACTCATTAAGTACCGTATCGTCCAAGTAACGGAATTTGACGGTACGAATGTTTTTACCTTTCCCCCCCGGCAATTTCGCCTCCTCATTCGCCTTCCGACGCTATCTTGTGTTCCAATCTTTTGACGTGGACATATATTTTTGAACACTCGTCGCTGTGCTACTTGTTGAACGCAAACCCTCTCCTTTGTGCTTAAAATATATCAGATGTAGACCCCAAGGTGATTCAAACCGAAGCAGTCCTCCTGGACGCATACGAACATCGTAAGTAACACCCACTGTTTTTCTCACTTCCTGCGTCCTTCATACATCAACGTTGACTTCAACTATCATTGGAGGCTGGCATGTATGGCTGCACATGATATCCTTGAATCAGAATCAGTGTCACCTTCCAAATAATTATTTCACTCGCCTTCTGATAACAACGTCTGATGATAGACACTAACATACACCGACACGTCCGGTGACTTTGAACAGACACAATTCCAAACGCAATCGTAAGGGGCCGTCACGAGCTGCGGCAACTCATGTTCCGAGCTTGCATTAGAGCGGGCATCGTCGGTGGAAAATTCTACGTTGCCCTGACCGAGACTGACGAAGTTGTCGGTCGGGACGACTATATGGTATCCCCCCGGGCAGCGATTTCATTTATCTGCTTTCTCCTTCTGTCCTGGTTCTTACTTCTTCCATATGGGTTGCACACAATGCTAACGATGTCCTGCGGAACTGCTCCTAGTATCATCAGCGAGAGACAACATCAACAAGGGGCAACGGAACTCTGAATGTCTACGCTCGAGAAAGCCGATCCGGGTTTATATGCGTGGTGGATCAATACGGTTCATTCCGTCTACTAGGAATCATCCCGTCAACTAAGCGGTTCATTGTTGAATTGATTTCAGCTCTTACCTCTGAATGCGGAAACGAGCAACAAATGCTTAGGAAGGAATATCAAGGTGGACAACCGGAATTTGTACTTCTTAGCGGTGGCACCGAGGCGTCAGGGTAAGGGCATTAGTAGGCTTTTTGGTCAAGGTCAGCGAGCATCGAATAAGCGGCTGGAGGTTGCATTCGCGAACTTGAGGGATAATTTCATCCAATTCACAAGCAGTCACTCAAGGGCCATCCACATATTTCGAGTCTGAAAGCGGGAGGAACGTGAGCACTGTGTTATTTGGATAACGAGCTGTTCACCAGTTGGTTCGTCTAGCTTACCAACTAAAATCATCTCGGATATCAAGTCGTCGGTCATGACTTTATCCCAGGTCCTCCCAACGTCTTGGGGTACAATTGTTATCGTCTCGTTAAATACCTTGATCCTGTCCGTCAAGAAGGCACGAACTAATGAGAACTGCGCGAAACTTTGTGTCTCAGAGATAGTCATCACGGGATAGGTCAAAGGAGAAAGGAAACTTGCGATTATAGTTACACACAACATTGTAAAACGTACTAAAAGTCACCTCCCAAATCGTCATCATCCAACTCGCCTTCTTGAATTTCCTTCGCCAACTCTTTCTCCCGCTCCCTAGCACCTTCAGCCGCGGCCAATTCCTTTCTATGCGCGTTGAGCGGGTAGCGCATGGCCTGTGATACAGACTTAGTCAAGTATCGTTCGCACCGGGTCACGATAATGAGACCTACCTTTACGCTTTGGTTATGCAAATCCAGACAGAATGCGATTCTCCTGCCAAACACATCGCTAACCTCGGGTCCATAACCACTCTTCTGACCTGCACATTCCATCCAACCGTTCTCGTGGACAATCCTGCCTTCGATGACCCCATCGCGGATAGCCTTGCTGACGATATACTCTGCATCTTCCTCAGAATCAAGATGGAGTTTGTGACAAATATCACGGAGAGAGATGCGCGAGTATGAGAGCGAAAGACGACGGATTCCTGTTTTGATGACGTTTTGTCGGAGACGGAGGATGAGGGTGTAGGTCTTGTCAGTCATGAATTGCGTGGCATGTTTGGAGAGCGTTGTCTGGAACTGTGAGAGGGAACCAGTGCGAACGGCTGCAAGGTGAACGTATGTGAGCAGTTCGACGTTAGGTTGGCGAAAGGTGTTGATACATACCTTTGACAATGTCGAAGTAGGCTATCAAGGCTTTCTCCAAGACTGGATGCCTGAACAGCGTCCGGTCAGGAATGTCACCCATCAACAGTTCCACAACAATGAAAAACTTGTGCACGGCTTGATAGAAACCAGGCGCAGTTGTTGGTTGAGGTGCACGTCGGATAGCTTGTTGCAGATTTTGATGTGCCTCAGAGTAGTTGAGTTGGACGACCTTGATGCGGCCAAGGTAGTAGTGGTACCGGGCATACTGAGGATTGCTCGCACTGGTCGGGAAGGTGGTCTTTGACACGAGTTTGTCTGCTTGGTCGAAGAGACTATATTGGATATAGTTACGAAGAAGGCAGTTGATAAGGGCTGCTTGGGATTCATCGTCATGTCTAAGCGATGCGGTACGCTGGGCAGATAGTAGGAGCCTTGTGAATTGGGAGATAAGTAAAGTGAGGGCGAGACGAAAGGAAGGATGGGTCATACGGTCGGGCATCAGCAAGCTCCCCGCCGAGCTCATAGGCTCGATCAACTGCATACCAGACTTTGGCAGCGATAGGGTCCATACTCCTCCGGTTCAGTTGCAAGATATTTTCACCTGTCTCCTGCGCTAGCTGCAATGCCTTTCCGTAGTTGTCCGACGAGTTGAGCAAAGTGTAGATGATCAGCAAGCGGAGGTATATCTCCACTTCTGGTACGGGTTCTTGTGTCTTGGGCAGGGAGTCAATGTCCATGGATGACGCAGAGTCGGAGGACCCTGGAAGCAAGGAAAGGAGGGACTTCCTGGTAGCACTATCTACCAAGCCAGCGCAATCAGAAGATCTGGTTGGTTGAACGACAAGCCGAAAGAACGGACTCACCTTTAGGGTAGATTTCTTCAACGGCATTTCTCAGAACAGTCGCATCCGTGCGTCGCCGCAAAGCTGTGAGCGACTTCAGGACCCGATGTGTGAAACGAGGTTCAAGCGTCGAGACGGCCTTATCAATCAACGCAGCATTGGACTTGATTTCTGCGAGGGGTGTGGGAGGGGGTGGGGGAGTCTTGGCATCTTCTTTCTTCTCCTCCTCTTTCTTTGCGTCCTTAGCATTCATCTCGACGTCGGCCATGGCGATGTGGTAGAGTGTCCAGTCTAATTTGAAGACGCGTATTGCCCTGGACGCGTCACCTGCTGCTTACCATATTTAGTATACAGCGCCTATAAGGTTATGACTAATACGCTCTAACAAGTCCCGATAGCTAAGTGGTTATAGCATGAGATTGCAGATCTCGGGGTCCGGCGTTCAAATCGCCGTCGGGACTTGTCACTGTTTCTACTTGTTCTCTTGAACATGGAACCGTGCTTTTTTGCTGGAATGCACTTTTTCCTACCCAGATACTAGAGCAATATGAGAATTATTTTACAGCAATACCTATGTGGGAGAAAAGATAAGTTACATATATCAGAGTTCACACGGAGGTGATAACACGTCAAGAGTCCGACGTGGACTTGGCAACACTTCCAGGTTCACCCATGCGAGTCCTCGTCGCGTCGCTGCTGCTCCTCGCAGCCTCCGTTCACGCCAAACTCCTCACTCTCCAGTCCCCCAGGTTCAATGTCCTCGACGGCAAAGGGCAACAAACCCGCTCACAACCGTAAGCACCTCAGTCTCAGAACCACTTGCCTCTCACCAACCCAACACTAATCCCCCTAGACTCTCCCTCGCATACAAATCCAACACACCCGTAACTCTCAACTCCACCGACACCCTCAAAATTACCTTCCAAGTCGTCGACAAGAAATCCGGAGATGGCATCCAACCCCACCAAACCTTCCTTCGTTTCTACGATGCCACGACAGGCGAAGAAGGCATCCAACCCATCCGCGTCACTCCCGGTGGCAAAGCCAAATTCCAACTCGAGATGGCTAAACCTCCCCTTAGCCTACCCCCGACTGGAGACGCACCATTGCAAGTGACCTTGTTCATTGGCAAGCCCGAGTACAGTCCTGTCGCTGCGGAGTTGTTTGACCTCTATGTCCCGCGTTCGCAACCTCCACCTGTGCATCCTGATGAGGCTTCGTTCCACCCTCTTCCGGAGATCCAGCACACTTTCAGGCCGGAGCAAAAGTTGCCGCCCAAGTTCGTGTCTGCGGTGTTTTCTGGTCTGGTTATTGCTCCCTGGGCTATCCTTCTTGGACTCGTATGTGTCACTCTACTCCTGCAAAAAGCCACGCTGATCTGACTGATTATTCTCTCATTACAGTGGTCCCAAGTCTCTCCTCGCCTTACCCATGCATTCTCCCCCAGTATTGCTCCCTTCATCCTCAGCCTCGGCGCATACGAAGTCCTTATCTTTTACTACTGGGTCAACCTCAAGCTCGGCCAAGTCCTCCTTTACGGCGGCATTCTCGCCATCGTCACCCTTTTCACCGGCAAATACGCTCTTCGCAGCATTGCTACGCGCCGAGTAACCAAAAATTAAATACTCCTATCCCTTCCTCCGCCTTAGCTTAGTTTTCTTTGCATCTGCTATGTGTGTGTTTCGAATAGAAACAGATTACTTCCAAACTATCACGCAGTTCAAGTGCGACAATGATCTACATCCAACATTTGAAGCTTATATTACGTTCGCTATCGCTCCCCTTTTCTCCCTTCTCAAGGGCTGTCCGGGAAATGTTTCGACGATCCAACCTTAACATTTGGACTGATCGCCGGAAGAGGTCCCCCAGTTTTCTGCACAAAACCGGGCCTTGGTGGGATTACCCGGTTGCTGCCATAGTTGGGTTTCAACGGCGGCGCCTCGAAGGGATGTGCTTCAGTGTTAAAGACATCTATGCGCCGCTGTAAGCATTCCAAACAGTCAAATAGACAAGCCGGCTCCTCACATTTGTCCAAATGGATGTGGTTTGGGTCGTCGAATGTGAGGTACCTAGAGTCACCATGTTAGCACCCTTGCTCTCATACCACCCAAGACTGACGACACTCACAGATACTTTAACACCTCTGCAAACCAGAAGCTCTCTGTATCATCGATCCGATCACTCTTCGGGTCATTCACATCAACCAACGCAGCAAACCCATTAGGCGTAGCCAAGAACTCGTTGAAGCTCTTTACAGCAGCCGCTGCCCGGTCTAAATACTTTTGATCGCCCGTCACTCGGAATGCATAGAAGTTGGACTCGAGGACTTCAGGACGCAGGATGTAATTCCCGTTGGTAATGTAGAAGCCGTGCTGGTTGTAGAAGTCGAGTTGCTCTGGGGTAATCGCGTCACCGCCAGTAAAGTCGCCGTCGGAGGAAATGAAGGCGAACGCTTCTGGGCCGATACCGGTGCTGCACCAAGAAGACCTGTGTCAGTTATAGGAAGAAGGAAACCGGTGAAATCGTACGCAGTGCCAGCGTAAGTATTCCAACAGGCGTCAACAAGTTGCAAGGCGATATTCACGATGGTATCGTTGTTCAACAGACGACCGCCTATCAAATCATACTATTTAGCATCATTATGGCACAGGTTGAGGATGAAGGCATACCAAAGAGCCAGTTGCCGCCGTTGAAACAGGCCAAGTGCGACCCAATGTGCCTGATTCTCCTCTGGTCATCGAAATCCGCTAGATAAACATGGTCCCCCACGGTCGAAGTTCTCAACAAATTCTTGATTGACGAATCGACCGCAGTCAACCACGTGTCAGCAAACAAGTTGTCATTGGTGTTCGAGAGTCTGGCGTGCTTGATGAGGTATTCGAAGTAGCTGTCAGAACCACCTCCCCAGGTCTAGGTCCCAGTTAACTCCTTAGATTCAGAAAAAGGTGATATGGCAAGAACACACGTACGACGTAGCCACCAACAAAGTTACCCGTGACTGGGTCGATGCCCTGAGCCGCAAGACCAGGAAGTGGCGCAGCCTGGGAACAAAATTAGCCAAATCTCATGACCTGAAGCAACAATTGAGAGCCATACGAGTTGAGCAATATGGGCCAAAGCGCCGATAGATAAGTCTCCGTAGGTGCGATTCCCAGTATATTTAGAGAGTGTCGCCCACTCCAGGGCTAGCTAGAAAGGCAAAAACTGATTAGGGGTGAATCTCGAAATACTTTTGAGTAAAAATAGCTTACAGTGCCTGCTTCCGCGATATTCGACTGTCAAAGGAATTTTCAATTAAACTTCACCCGTTGGGTAAAATTTAGTAGAGCACATACATCGGCTACGACGGGACTATTGTCTGAGAAGTTCAGGAACCCGAAAGGAATCGTATTGTTCTGTTATTGCATGAGCATTTAACCAAAATTGATGCATGATATTCGATGGGTGAGAAGACTCACCAGAGAGAATGCAAACGCCATCTTATCCCCCAAGTCCCTCGCTCTATCAACGAGGGCACCGAATCTCTTCCCAGTCAGTTCGTATGTACTCAATAACCCCCCAAGATACCGAATAGTCGATTCAAAGACACTGGTTTCCTGTCAGTATTACTTCGAGTCCTCCTAAAGTGATGACGCACCTAACATTATCCGGAGTTTTAGATACATTGAAGTCAATTTTGCTGGAGAAGTCGATTGCTTCATTGAGTAGATCCTAGTACAAATATTGTGAACAGGGTGAATAACCCGGTTCAAGTAAAAAAGACATACGTCGAGACCCATAATGCTCTGTGAGGATCAATGTAGACAAAACCCTTAGCTCAAAATCAGTCTAAAGGGGACGAGACTCGCACCATAGTACTCATAGCATCGGCAATTGAAGCACCTACAACCCAGCTAAGTTATGAAATGCTCCGAAATACTTGCTAGGGTACAAGAAACTCACCCCAACCGTTTCTTCCATCAGAGAAACCCTTGGACAGAGGCGAGAGATCATCATGTCCAAAGGCAAATTCTCTACAAAACACCTGGTCAGGACTCCATCATCGAGAGAAACGTGCAGAACCCACCGGTATGCGTTATAACTTCTCTTGAAAATGTCAACCACAGCAGCCTTGTTCTCAGCGGCACTGGTCGGGAGTCGTATGCCAGGCCTCTGCACAGGGCCCGCAAGAGCACCTGGAGCTGAAAATGCCAGTGCCAAAGTGACGAAAGAAGAAACAATCATCTTCGATCGTTATTACGACGAGCAGACGACGAAGATCCGAGTGAGGCGAGATACGGGGGATCACGCTCCTAGCGAGACGATGATCTCGACAGCACATAGTACCACTCTTTTATAGCTCAAGAAGAGCCCGCCTCAGGGCTAACCGAGCTTCCATCTGGAATCGCATGGCGGGCACCCAATAGAGACAGATTTCCTCAAGCTTGGTCAACGTGGCTGATCTTCGCATCAGAAATTCTCCTCGCCGACGTATGAGAATCCGTGTTTCATTATGGGCCGCCTCCTGGAACGAGCGGCCTAGGCCCAACTGAGAGGCTAATGTGTTTGTTTTCTAGGTACAAGCTGTGGGAAGGGTCACCAAAGTGTTAGAGGTTCCTGCTCGGGTTGACATGAGAGCAAACAATGGAAGTTGGTGAACGGGATCATCTATGATTGGAGCTTGATATAATGGTGCACCTGAATATTCCAGGAGCAACACATGGTCGTCATGACTCGTGATCCATAGTCGCGAGGTTTATTTGTTGCAAGGACGGGATATCAGGGGTGAGGAACTTGCTGTCCATTGGTGAACGCACGTATGCGGCTATAGAGCTGAGGAGTTCCGGTACGAGCGAATTTCAGATGTTGGAGCTCCTTCGGGGTGGAAAGCCGTGAGAAGAGGAGCAGAACAGTTGGCTCATGGCTACCAGAGCGCCAACTTGCCCATACCTTCACCTTTTAGGTCAAATTAAAAGACGAACTAATTCCATTTGAAGACTTATAAGTAGAAAATTAGAAGTAGAAAGACAGGGATGACGTAGTACACAGTCCGAGTAATATCAAGACGTATTCCTCTGAAAACTAGCGGAAGGCATCATAGTGTATCGTTCGAGTAGTCTTAAAGACGGAATCTGATAAGGTGGAGAACCTCACCCACCACGCTTTTGACAATTCCTTCAGGAATATGAAGAATGCCAGGAAGGGAAGGACTTTGGCTGAAGGCAGGTACTGGAGCCTGAGTCGGTGTGAAGGGACGTGGGTTCTGAGAAGGAATGTGACCGTTAGGAGCTCCATAGGCTCCTTTTGCAGGAGGGACCTTGAATGGATGCGCTTCTGTATTGAATAGCCCTGCCGACATATCAATGAAGAGTCAAAATATATTCAGATGCACTAGGGCTTACATTCATCCGAGCTGAAGCGCGGAGGTCAGCAAAAGTCAGATATCTCACACAAGTTCAGCACCTTAAGGTGAAACCTGGTTTGTAAAATAATTGACACGCACAGATATTTAAGGACTTCAGCGAACCGGAAGCTCTCTATGTCATCCATCTTCCCAGAATTGACGTCGTTCACATCCTGGATCCCCCGCACATGCAACTGGGGCTTTGAGGTACTTCTGGAAACTCTGGGTGGCACTAACGGCTCGGGTGCCGCCAGTCACTCTCCACGCATAGAAGTTGAACTCCAATACTTCAGGGCGAAGTGCATAATAGCTAGCTTCAGCTACCGGAGCCGTGCTGGGCATAGAAGGATTGTGGTTTAGGAGTAGGAGAAGGGCCGCCCGTAAAATCGCCGTCATCGGAAACAAAGGCGAAGATTTCTGGTCCAATCCCAGTGCTGTAACGGTGAGAAGACTCGGTAAGAATATCTCAATTCGCGAAACGTACGTAGTACTCGCATAGGCGTTCCAGCATGCATCGACGAGCTGAAGAGCGATATCAACCACTCTCTGGTTGTTAAGCAGCCGTCCACCTATGTAAATAATAATAATAATAATAATTAAGGGATCATTGTTGGGGCGAGTTATGTATGATCGCCAACAGTAGATTTCTGTGACCCTTGTTGAGTTACACTTCAGTCAGTATCAAGCCAAAGTCTAACCTTGACAAGTGTCCGGATCGATAAATCAACAGCCAGTTTCCGCGAGTCGGCCCACAGTGCATCGTCGGTGTTGTTGAGGCGCGCATACTTGATAAGATATTCGAAGTAACCGTCAGATCCTCCGCACCATGTCTACCTAATGATCAATAGATTAGGAGGACACTATGTGCAAGGAACTTACCTCCAACTGATGAGCCGGTACTCGGGTCTATTCCTTGCGCAGGAAGGGCTGGTAAGGCAAAGGCTAAGGAGAAGGAAGTCTTCAGTACGAGTGCCTCATCTGAGAAACCATCGCTTCACTCACATTGGTAGCAATCCGACGGAATGATCTTTCTGCGAGTTGACGATATTTATCTTCCCCTGTGTACTTGCTCAGAGTCGCCCATTCGAGGACCAACTATAGGGTGGTTAGTGTCGACCAGGAGTCTGTATTTGGGTACTTACGGTTCCAGCTTCAGCAATGTTAGACTGAAACTATGATTATACGACGAATGCACAGGACTAATGTTCAGGGGTGTTGGTTTCAAAGCTGAATGGAATATCATTAGCCTTAGTAAATCCCATATTTGGACTATGACATCACTCAAAAATGAACGTACCCTGACCCAAGCAAATACCAGTTTGTCGGCCACTTCCTTCACCTTGGCAACGAGAGCAGGATATTTTTGACCACACAATTCGTAGGTGCTGAGAAAGCCACCTATGTACCAGTTTACCTTTGCTAACTGGCTTGAGATCATCGTGGCGCCAAGTGAACTCCGTGTTTCATGTCAACCTAACGAAGTGACTATATGCGTAGAACCCGCTTATAAGCTTCGTAGCTCTCCATGAAGATCTGTTTGACGGCATCACGGATGCCTGGCGCGTTCGGGGGAAGTACAAGGTCATCCTTCTGCATGGGTCCAGCAAATGCAAGCGGAGAGGAAAGAATGACGGCGAGTGTTGTGAGCATGAGGTTACCATTTTGATACTACTGCTTAGAGTCCAAAATCGAGGTGAAAAGGTCGACTTTGTAGCCCCAGGGCGGTGCAAAGGGGTGGTTAGCAAAGAAGTGGGTGTGAAGTCCATTCTTCGCTGTGCTCTCTAAGCAAGCTAGTGCAGATTAGTGACTTGTGGCGGTTTTCTTCACTTACCCAGTAACGTAATCCAAATTTACATCCTAGGAGCATACTCGGTTAACTAACACCCCATGAGGGTGAATCAATATTGTCTACCATCTTCGACATTCCAGTTTTCGCACAGATCAGGCCAGTTTACTGTATGTCCGTTAGAAAACGTCTTGTCGCAGACTCGAATGGACATTAGTCATCCTTTGTAAATGGGTACTAATGTTTTGGACGAATTTTTGAATGAAAGAAGTCGAGTTGAATGCAGAGGTTCCAGCACCTGTACTGAATGAAAGAAGTCGAGTTGAATGCAGAGGCTCCAGCAGCTGTACCATGATGCCCTTAGGCTTGGCATGCCCACACATGCCAGCCACTGAGAAAACATGCCAAAAAATATGCCATCAGAAATTAGTAATGCATGCAGATTGTCAACATTATGTAAGTGAAGTGCTAGCATGAGGGACATGGAGTAAATAATTTCATCGCTGGGCGTTTAAAATTGGCGCCTATCTCGTTTGACTCGAAAAAAAAGGGTCTTCGGGGGAATGGACTGCAAGCATCAAGGGACACAGCCGCTCATGCTTCTCCCGAAACATCCTCCCATCATCAGGAACGCGTTTCACGTGCATCGCATCCCGTGTAACATTTGCCCCTCCCGGCCGAAAAAGAGCGTGGTTTCAACAGAAGGGGTATTATACCCTATATGGCACAGCTAATCTCTTCTTGTATTGGGCCCCATGACCTTACACGAATGAGGAACAGAGAGATTTGTCATATCGTAATTGCCAAAGATCTTTTGATCGAGGCCTTGATCATATTGAGGGCATGTGCGCGAATTTGGCATTTCACAAGATGATAGCTCCTTTGAATAACGCCACCCACTTAAACAAATTGAGTCATTTTCACCATTGCTCGGGGCATTGTTCGGGCCAACATTTCTGCTACATAGTTATTCATCTTCTTCCCAAGTTCTATCCTATACCTTCCTTCAGTGAGCGGGTTGCAGGGCGCTATCCCATCACGATCTATCCTTTATTGCGGCCGCGTATCTTACCATCTCACTGCTTCACTCAGGGAACCTTGCTTTCGTGAGCCACCAACTTGGACCTTATACCCACCTGGCCCACACCGCCATCCACGACATAGAGTCCTTTTGGTAGGTCCTCGTCTATATTGCGATTATGGTGGGGAAGCCCGGGTCTCCTCCTCGGGAAAAGGAAGAAATGAAGGAGGGCCATGGCCGCTTGTTTCTATGATTCTGCGCGATCCAGACGTGAAAAGGTGCGCCTCTTCAGAAGCCCGGAAATTCTCCAAGAACTTTTGGCCAAAGTAGATGATTACTTCAACGATCTCAAACCCTTGACCAAACAATGATTCGCGATTCTTCGGCTCGCTTGGACTTGCAGGGAATGCATTGAACTCCATTACCCGCACCGTGTCATCCGCAAGCTCCTCCAAGAGACTATTGTAAAAAGCCATATCCGAAATACACGCGGGAAACTGAGGAGGCCATTTCTCGACAGAAGACGGTTCACATGTTAGCCTCAAAGCAGACTACCCCTGCCCAGCTCGGCCATCAGAACCTAGACGTCGCTCTCCCCCTACGTCCTCATCCATGCACAAGAGATGGAAGCGGAACCAGCCTTTCCTTCCCTTTTTGTCTTCTGTTGAGACGTTGAGTACTCCTGAACTACATTGTTGACGTGTCCTAGAATATATGTGTGATGCTGTCGATAGTAATTTAGTAATTTAAAACAAATCGATAACGCCTATCCATGACGTTAGTGACTATTAATATAAAGAAACACCTGTGGGAACTCTTTCTGGAAGGTCCTGGAGGCGCCTCCCATGTTCAGTGTACTTCGACAAGGCGACCACTATCAGAATTCGGTGTGAGCGGCTTTGGCGATCTGCTTCGGGAGACGCCAGTAAGCTCGGCTTCAGAGAAGGCCAGAAAGCAGAAGCACGAGTAAAAACTCAACGCTCTGCATCTCCCCAATTTTTTGAGCGCCTCCTTGGCGTCCCTTTGCTTTCGATGCAATTTTGCCCATTCAAGGAGCTTTACATATATGAACATAATGTACAAGTGTATACACGAACCATTATTGTACGCACTCCGCCTGCCTCAGGCTAACCTTTTCAAAGGTCTCGTCGCTTGATCCCAACTCTGCATCCAAGAGGCTTTCTCAAGAACCCTTCGCGCGTCTCAAGCTACAACGGAGTATGAGTTCCAGCACACTCCAAGACCACCGAGCCTGCGCGACTCACCTTCTGATCGGGGTTTTCAAGGACGAAATCGTATCGACGCATGATAGACGCGATAATAATAAGCAATTCCAACGACGCCAAGTTACGACCCACACAGGCACTATCGAGAAGTTCAGTGAAAGGAAAGAAGATTGCATTCAGAAAGGCATGACGCACCGAGGTCCAACGGAGAACGGGTTAAACGTCTTTTGAATAGCCGCTTGGTCCCGCTCAAACCACCGCTCCGGACGATAAGCTTCAACGTCTTCACCCCAGACCGCAGGATCACGGTGAATTGTATAACTAGGAACGCTGAGAATAGTTCCCTCAGGGAAATATTGCCCACAAACGACCATACCGCCTTGGGGCACAACTCGAGGCAAGCCGAGAGAAGATGTCGAGTGGAGGCGAAGACCCTCGTTTATGCAGGCGTCTAGGTAAGGGAGCCGTTTGACTTGTGCTTCCGTTGCTACAAATTCGTCTTCAGTACCCAATTGCTCGTCGAGCTCCTTGTGGAGCCTGTCTTGAGCTTCACGATTACGAGCGAGATAGTAAAGAATCGCACAGGTCGAGCTTGAAGAGAGTTAAGATCATAGCAGTTGAGGTAAAACGGACAGCTTACTTGGACGTGGTATCAGATCCTGCAATGAGTAGGGTAAGAGCTTCTGCCGTCAGCTCTTCTCGCCCCATAGGGTTGCCATTACTATCACGTCCGGCTTGCAGCTTGCTCAAGAGGTCAACACGATCGGTGGGTGTAGCCAAGCGTTTTGCGACGGCTACGATAGCGATACCCGCAAGGTTCTTGACATCCTCTCCACCTTGCGCATAACCCGGTAGATGACGAACAATGGGCCGCCAGTGAGGAGGAAGGACACCCATGGACATGGAAAATTCACCCCGACCGTTAAGAATCTTGACGGCTGGGATACCAACAACTTCCTCCTGGTTGGCTTCCTTTCCATAAGACTCCATCATACTCCGTGGATTTTTGGGCACCAAAGCAATGTCTTTGGCAGCCTGGATCATGCCAAAAGGAGCACCAAAGGCAAGGTCGCCAACAATATCAAAAGCCAAGTAGTTCGCCCCTATATTCGCTCTATCAGCATTTTGATACAAATTACAAGGGTTAGAATGACTTACATGGTAGGCAATCAAGCCAGAGCCTTCCATCCCTTCCTTCCCAACCGCCTTGGCCATCGTTCCCCGACATCCCCTTCACGGCCATATCGTACAGCCGGTCCCATTGTTTCAAGAGCTGGCCAACGTACAGGCGAATCTGGGGTTCGAATTCAAGGACGCTCTTTTGGGAGAATATATGCGAGATGATCTTGCGTTTGCGAGAGTGCTCATTCCGGTCCCTTACGTTGAAGACACCCCGCTGAATCGACACGAAAGCGTCATAGAAGTCGGACTTGAGGGCTCCGTTGCCATGAGCATAGATAACGCCAAGTGCTTCGGGATCGGCGATTGAGATGTGGTTGGGGGCAATGCGGATGATAGGACCTAGTCAATCAATACAAAACGGGATGAAGTGGGGTTTCATTCACGTCAGCTTGTGTTGTTGTGTTGCAAGATCCGAAGCGGGACAAGACAAGCATATTGACTTACCATATTTGCGGTGCATTTCATGAACAATCTCTGAGCGGTGACCTTTCTTGGAGATATACCCCAGCCATATGTCGCTGAACTTTGCGAGGAAGGGACCTGGATATTTGCGTATCCCGTGGGGGTCCCAGAGCCATGGAAGGACATGGACGAGGAAGATGGAGGCCGGGATGGCGCAGGCCAAGGTCTTGAGGTCGACCTTCTCGTATAAGGTGTATAGGGCGTCTGTAAGCATGATGGAGAGAAAAGCGGCGCATTGTGGATGAGACTGGAGGGTTTAAGTAGTGTTTGAGAGGGATAGATATAGACCCTTAGATTCATCTTGGGAATCAGGTGTTTGCCGAGGGATCTTGACAGGAATCCTCGTATCCTCCTATGGCTTCTGTGTTCCGCCCGTTCTTCATCTGACCTAGTCCCTGCACAAATTAGGGTTCTCTGCCTCGAAACGCCTTCGAGAAGCTGCACGACGGGATCGGCAGCCCCTTCCCTGCTCCCCGTTCAACAAAACCGCATCCACAACATTGGCTGCTTCTGTTGGTACCAGCTACGTCAGGGCGCATGCCTGATTCTTACCTTGCAGGGATGACAAGTATTGGGACATTCATAGGTCTAGTGCCATCTCATTCTGTGAAAAAGTGCGTGTGAAACGTCGTAACTGTCCTAGTAGGAACAGAGAAGCACTCTTATCCTGCAGAAGCGATCATTGCGAAGCATGCAGGTGACCCTTTGTCAGCGCTTAATACGTTGTTTCGCTTCTTGACCAAACCCCAATCAATCAGCGAGACGAAGTGGCCACCGCCAATACTAGAAATAAATCATCTTTAATCATGTACCCTCCGTTGCCGTCGCTACACAGCGCTTGCATTTAGGTTGTACATAATTCTATTTCCTATTCGTCAAGATCCTTCCCAAGCAGAAGCTCAATCAGAGGCACCTCTTTAACTGTTCAGTGGCATTCATCAGGACCCCGGCTTTTCTAAGACTTGGGCACGCATGAATGCGTACTCAACGTCAACAACCATTCCCGATTGGCACGAAGAACCGAATGCGGCCGTGAGGTCAATATACTATTTTTACACTCTCGCCATTTGGTGCTGTTGTCATACAAAGGTCACGTGTCCCTTTCAGACTCCCGTAATTTCAGTTGCCACTACATACATCAGGTCTAAGTAGTACTTTCCTCCCCATCGGTAGTGCTGGAGAGACCAGAGTTGATCAAACAGAACACTCCAGGGAAAATGGAAAAGAAGCATCCGCTGCTATCGCAAATCAAGCACAGCATGGCCACGGAACTTGCTCGAACGAGCGGATAATAATAAAGGGCAATCCCCGGCACGCACATATCTATATCCATCAGCCGAACGCGTAGCTGAGAAACGTGTCACAGCGGCTAAGAAGTTCATTATGATATCCAGCGATCGATGATACCAAAGACATGTCCATGACTGTCTACTGTGGGTCTTGCACAGCCTGACGGGCTTAATGCACATGCCAAGTAAGCCCCTTGAAAGAGGGGAGGTGTTGGTCAACGTCCTCCAGAGGCAACCGAGAAATAGTCCACGGTGCCATGTGGGTCTAACTTCGTCTCAGGGAGTGTCAAAGATGTCTCCCTGCTAGTTCTACCCCGCAGCGGACACTCAGTTGATTTCTTTCAATTTTCAATCACCCATTGTCGATAACCAAAAGTAGATAACAGGACGATTATGCCAAACGCTGGGACTAGGGGTATATATGTATGAAGAAAGCATATGGTACAATTCCAAGACAACATTCACTAAACCCGAAGAAAGAAAAAGCATATACCAAAAAATTCCAAAAAAAAAAGTGTAGCCGCGCATAATCAATGACTGCGTCAAACCAAGCTCGCCACGACTCGCTAATCATCAGAGCTGAAGCCACTCCTCCTTGCGTCCCTCAATAGCACTGTGACGTGTGGATCCGCATCCAAATCCAACCCTTCGTTCTCAGCAGCCTCAACAAAACCTTCTATCAGTTCTACAGGATTAGCCATAGATGACTCTCTCTCCCAAGTAGATTCGCCGGTGGGATACCTTTGAAACCCCAGAATCCGTCAACATACTCACAGTACAGGGAACGAAATCCAAGCCGCTTACCCATCCCACTCGACTAACCACTCTTCCACACGCCCTCTCCCTCCCTCAATTTTTACCCTCCTCCCAATGATACGCTTTACGAAGTACTCATCTGGACTGGGTGTCGCCTTCTTGATAGCACAGTCTGGTCTACCACAGATTTCGCTTGAGCCCGAGCTTTTGATTTTCAAAGGGCTGCAATCTCCTAGGACGAAGCTAAGCGAAGAATCTAGGAGTGAGACGTGTGAATCTACCTTGACCCCTATTCCATTCTCAATCAGCGAAGTCCAAATACGTATAGTCGTTTAAATGTGCTCACCGATCGGATAAACAAGGTGGGCAAGCAAAAATCTCCGTATCTTTCAACCGGATATCCCTATTCTGTATCCCAACACACCCGTAGTGGTACCACTGGTTGCACCTGGCCGAATAGATTAGTCACTGCTGTCTTCGGGTGCAAAGCAACTATATCTCCTCACATATCACATTCAATAAACTGTACAACAAATGGGACTATTTGTCAACCTTCATCGGAGACCCCGAAACAGAACTAAGAAACTCACGTTCTTGTCAAATCGACTTCCAGCCCTCTTCACCGGCCAAGACACTCTAACAGGTGAACTCGGCGAATCAAAATTTGTATCCCTAAAAACATTCTCCTTCTCCCTCCCACTCTTTGTCACTTTATCCTCAGACTTCCTACGTGACCTTCTTAATTCCAGGCTTTCGTTCGTAGAGTCGCGATCCTCAGAGCGCAGCCTTGCTCTCTTCAACGGCGGTTCATCATCTTCCCCGTCCTTCGCAGAGCTAACAGCACTAGTTCTGCCCCTCCTCTTCACCTTCGTCATAGCCTTGCTCTCCTTCCCATTCGCCGCCTGCCTCGCAGCAATAACGTTCAAATCAAGCCTCGGAACCCTTGGCCTAGTCCTTGAGGGCCGTACATTTCCAACATTTTCATCACGTTCACCTTCAGGTTCCAAACCAAGAACCAGGGGTTTCTTGAGCAATGTGGCGGGTATAACCTCGGCATCATCACTATCCTCCGCACCGACGGGTAACATCTTCCTCTCCTTTTCTTTCTTCCTCTCTTTCTCCTTCTGTTCTCGCTCCTCCCTCTCGTTCCTCTCCTGTTCCTTCCTCTCTCTTTCCCGTTGTGCCTTCAGGCTGGCACGTGAAACTCTACCCGCAAGCGCATTCGTACCCGTCTTCTTCTCCACAGACTCCTCTAAAACCTTTTCTCCCTCCTTCGCCGCAGCTTTTGCCTGTCTCCTTGTATGCTCCGGACTATGCGTCAAATCGATACACTCATCACCCATCTCCCCTCCCTGACTCGGCTGGTGGTCCGTCTCCTGCGTAGGCGTCGAAGGCGTCGATGAGACATAAATCGGACTATCCTCCCTCTGTACCACTTTGTCCTCCCTCTTGGTCCTCTTCCCATCCCTCCCACTCGTGCCAACACTCAACTTTGGACGAGCACGCGAAGCCGGCGTGACAGTCCCCCCAGTGCTCATAGTCGCAAAGACACGCTTGGCACGCGACGCAGAAACAGCCACACTACCCTTCGTAGTCTTCATCATCCTAACCTTGCCCCTCAACGGATTCTCCAATCGTCCTTGACCCTCCCGACGCGCCTGTTGTGTCCTCGCGGGCGAGTCATCCTCCATAGGGCTAGTCATCGCCTTCATGACCGGTGTCTTCACACCCGGCGCAGGACGCGTCTGAATCTCAACAACCGGTGTCTGATGACCACTCCCGCCTCCCGATTCCATCTCCTCCAACTGCCTCTTCCTACTCATCCTCTCTCTACGAACACCCAACCTGGTTGTGATTAAAGGAGACCGTGAGGGTGAAGGCGTGTTCACAGGCGAGAGGTAGTCGGGCAACGGGACGGGTGTTACTGGCTCCTGACGTGTTTGAACGGGAGACGTAGGTGCGGTTGGAGAACGCACGACAACTTCTCGTTCTGGTTCCGGTGAAGGCTGAAGTTGAGGCGAGGGTTCATGGTGATATTCAGGGTCAGGCTGGGCACCACCAACTTGCATTTGCAGCTGACCATCGCCTTCACATTCCTGTTCGTCATGTGTTGGCGAAGTCAAAACAGGCGTAGTAGACGACCGACGATGTACCGAATCGACAATAGGTGACTTGAAACGCACAGTAGCCCCTTCTCCTAACGACTGAATCGAATCCTTCTCTGCAACCCGCGGCGTAGAGGACCGAATCGATGACTCGCACACAACAGTCTCATTTGTTGTGTATGTCTCCTGTGTATCCTCCATCCCTCCAGGCCCATGTTCAGGTTTGGGCGAGGGTTGAGACAACTCTGAGGGCAACAGCTCGTCCACCTCATCCTCGTCCTCTTCATCTTCATCTTCAGATGATGAAAGCTCAGAGAAGGTTGTAAGCAGCGCTGTGATATGGGCCGCTTCTTCGTAAGGCATGATATGTGTTCCCGGCGTCGTACCTTGAGGGGTTTTAGGGACATCGATAGGATGTGGTCGGGGCGAAAGAGGATGAGAGGAGAGCCGAGGCTGAGACTGCGAAGGCATAACTTGTGATACATCGATAACTGGTGTTTTTTGTCGGATTGGAGAGGTCGGTACCGGAACTGGAGAGGGTGACCGGGAGGATGACGCGTGATCTCCTTCAAGCTCAGGAGAAGGTGTTCGTTGAAGTTGAGATGAGGTAGAAGGTCGACGTGGTGAATGTCGGGGCGAATGGCTAGGAGAAGGCAACGAGTTCAGTGGCGCTTCTTGTTCCTCCTTTACTTCGTCTCCGTCTCCCCCTTGGCATACCTCATACTCTCTCCACTGGTCATCGTTTCCCCCATGATTCAGGACCATATCCGGGCCACAGAAGGGACTAGGAAACACAGTAGTACTCCTCGAAGGATTGCTAGAGTCCGGGAAAAAAAGCGGGAGCCTCTTCACTGGCGGCACCTCTGCCTGCTCAGTAGGTGCGTGTGGAGTCATGGACTCGTCTGCATGAGTGGCAGAAGCTCGAGGCGCAGGTGAAGGTTCCTTTTCATCAGCAGGCGGGACATTAGCTTCACCTTCATCCTGTCTAATACTCTCTTCATTGGGTTGATCCGCTCTATGTTCCTCCTGCACGATCATCGAATCTTCGTCCTCTTCTTCCACCTGTTCCTCCACCTGCTCCTCTCCCACTCCCGTCTCTTCCACCACCATCTTCCCGTCAGCCCCCTTAACCCCAGATCCTTCTTCCTCCATCCTTTCATCCCCATCCTCAACATCACCTACACCCCTATTCATTACTTGATCCTCCCCTTCACCGCCTTCTCCTGCCACTTCCAAACTTCGCGTAGGTACCCCACCCTCACGCTCAACGCCAACATCAAGACCAACGGTAGACTCCCGCGTCGGATATCCAAGCTCGGGCAAAAGACTCCTCTCTGTCATTGCAGGCGATGGTGCCGGATCGCCACCTCCACCCTCGGTGAGGCTAAGCAAGAGCTGAGTCATCGGGTTGGGTAAAGGAACCGTCGTGGAAGTCGAATTTGAGGCAAAAGGTGAAAGGGAGCGAGTTGGAGTGGAAGGAAAGATGTCATTGGAGGATGTGATAGGAGTGACGGGCGTTTGAGGTTCAAGTTCGGCGTACGGTTGTTGTTTTTGTTGTTGTGGGAGCTGGGGCTGGGGCTCGACGTTGTCAGGAGATGGAGATTGCTGGTTTTCAGTGGTCTGTTGGTGAACGTCTGTACTGATTTGAAGTAGAATGTGAGGAGAAACGACATCAGCATCGGCATTGATGTTTGAGGTTTCGGGGAGGGGCGTCCCAGAAGATTGGCGGCAGGAGGGAGAAATAGACGGAGGTTGAAGGATCGGTGTCGAGGCTAGTAAGACCTAATCAGCCTGGAATATATGCGATGAAAAATGAATACGAACATCGTCTTTCAGCTGTTGCAGAAACCATCCAATGCAATAAAGTTTCATTATTTATCTCAGTGGGTAGCAAAAGCATAGGACATTAACCAAACGTACCTTCCTGTGTCCAATCGACCCTTGAGAATCCACGTAGCATATCGTCATGCTTCCGCTGGATTGGGCTGATGCTGCATTCCATACGTTGGTCGTCCTCCGTACTGCGAGGTTTGGGGCTCGAGGTGACAAACGACGGATCTTGGAGATGTGGGAGGGCTGAACGAGTACCCAGGCTTGATCCTGGTGGAGATTGGGGACGAGAACCTGCACTACCGCTAGCCATGTCGACGTCGGTAGACGACTCTGGGCCTATATGCGCACGGTGAATTATTGAGGCATACCACGAGGGTTTGAGATGGAGTATACCTTGTGGGGCATGGTCTGGGCTTATACTTCGAGCACGAATCGATCCGAGGGTTGTATCGACTAGGGGTCTAGGTAGGTATGAGGTAGAGCTAAAAGGTAAGGTGTATACCTTGCGATGTCGCCAAATATCGTGATGATGGCGTGGGCGTCTTTGCATTCGTGGTTCTTGAGGCTAGGACAACTCTGAAGGGACTGATACCAGCGTCTTGCCGATGGATAGAGCGAACCAGTGTTTGTGTCGGAGCTAGCACACGAAGCCATTAGCGATTTGATTAACCCGCGAGCTTAGAAAACCACACACCATCCGCTTCCCTGTCGGCCATTTTCTCAAAAACATCGCCAAGGGCGAGATAGATCTCATCCAAACGGCCCATAAGCGTCCTCTTCTCATCTCCCTCATAACCAAGCTGCGACTCTCCAAGGAAAGCTTCGAGAGCTTCAGCTTTTTCAGCAAAAGCTTTCAAAGCTTTGGTAGTCGCGCCGTGGCTCGCTTTCTGAGCTTCAGTGATAGTCTGGATGCCCTCTTTGAGCTTTGTCACTTCGTTTTTAACTTCACTAAAAGAGACTTTCATCGTATCAACTTCATTTCGGAGAGCGGTGAACTGTGGGGTGAGATTTTCCGCAATTCTTTGGGGATGTGTATCCAGAATCTTGATTACTGTGAGCATGAAATCTGCCATGGTACGCCCTTCCACGGCCTGACTGGTGTGCGCAGAATAAGCTGGATAGCCCCCGAAAGACGTAGGCGGGGGTTGAAGAGGTGTCTGGGCTGAAGCTTGAGGCGCAGGCACAGGCACAGGCTGAAGTTGGAACTGCCGGGGCTGTGGGACATTTTGGGGTGTCGGGACCGATGTCGTCGTTTGTTGAGTTCTTGAAGCAGGTCGGGGCACTTGTGTAAAAGATGCAGCTTGCTGCGTTCCTGTAAAATTCGGAAGGCGCGACTGAGCAGCGGCGGCCTGGACGGCGGTCAAAGGCTGAGATCAGTAGGGAACGTAAAAACCGTCGCTCCGTCGTAGAGGAGTTCGATCGGATGCCTTGCTTACCCTTGCGGAATTTAGAATGCTTGTAGATGTGGGTGGAAGACGCGAGGAACCGGGAGTAGAAGACCCAGAGGCAGCGCTAGGGCCCGCGCTTGTGGACAAAGGGGTTGATGAATATGGATTATAACCTCGAGGACCAGACTGTTTAGAGCTCATGATGGAATGGACCACAGATGGGCAAAAGACGGAAGCCAAAGCGCGAGGTCATCCGTGTGTATTCACGAAATAGACATCAGTGTTCTGGTCGCCGGCCCGGTCTTTGCCAGAACTACTGGATGTGAGCCTAGGTCCTCAGGGCTCCAAGACCCTCTACGAAGAACCCCAGAGAACTACATCCGAATAATATCCCACATATCCCACCCCGCAGTCCGTCACAATAGCCCCTAATGCCGCTTTGTCTTCAATCACCCCCGTCTGATTTCCGATGTTGACTCAACAGCAATGGGTCTAACATCAAGACACTCTGGCAGCAGCTAGTCGCAATTTCCTTATTTCGACACTAATGTTTTCGAATTCCGTCCCCGACCCCTCGAGTCCTTGTTGACAATAATAGGATAATCCGGTGGGCCGGTGTTACTGCTTAAATAGTTGGCGCAATATCAACGAGTCACCAGCTTTCCTGCTTCTTGCTTCTAGCTTCATCGCTTCCGATATACCGACAAACCAGTTACCATGGATCTTCCTAGTACAGCATAATTTCATCTCTTACTGCTTACTGAACCGGACAATCAAGCTCCCAGGTATTTTACCTCACTATGACCATAACCTCCCCGAAGGCCCTCCCGAGGCTCGCTTCGCTAGCAATACCAACCAGAAGACAATATGTGTCATAGGAGCTGGACCCGCAGGACTCGCTGCTCTCAAGACTATCTTAGACAGCGAACAGTACAAGTCGGGTGAATGGACTCCAATTGCTTTTGAATCTCGAGAGGAAATCGGTGGCATCTGGTATGCTTCTACCCTATCAACGGTTACAACTCTACTTACAACCCGTTCCACCGTTCCAGGCTGCCAGCGCCTCCAGAATCTGCCGATCCACCTCTTACTCCTCTGTATGACTGCCTCACCACAAACCTACCCCACCCGGTCATGGCATATACCTCATTTTCCTTTCCTCCAGAAACCCCTCTATTCCCTTTAGCTGAAAAAGTCCACCAGTACCTCACTGACTTTACCTCCCACTTCTCCCTGCGCCCACACATCAAATTCAATACCCGTGTAACCTCCGTTACATTCACTCCAGAACAATCCCGCCGCTGGCTCGTCCAAACCTCCACCAACGATTCATACTACTTCGACTTGATCATGGTCTGCAACGGGCACTACCGCGTTCCGCGATACCCCGCCTTATCCGGATTAGGCGACTGGCTCAACGCACACAAAGCATCCCATGCAGTATATTACCGACACCCACTTCCAATTCACAAAGACAAAACTCTTCTCATCGTCGGCGGAGGCCCGTCCGGTCGCGACCTATCCCTCGACCTCAAATCCTACGCGCCCAAAGTCATCTTCTCCGGCACTAACTTTCCAAACACCATCGACTCAAACGGAATCCACCTCCGCCCACGCGCGACATCCTTCGGTTCTCCCTCCGCCGGAACAGTCACATTCGCCGACGGTACAGTCGAAAACGGTATCGATTACTGTTTCCTCGCAACAGGATACCTCCAACACTTCCCGTTCCTCCCTCCACCCATCCTCCACGACGGCATCCCACCACCAATCCCACCGCTCCCAAAAGACCTATATAACTCATCCTACAGCCTCTTCCCACTCGCTCAACACTTATGGCCACTTCAATCACTCTACCCACCCGAATCCATCGCGTTTCTCGGGCTCCTCATCCGCGTCGCGCCATTCCCACTCGTCGAAGCACAAGCCCGCGCCGCATTACGCGCCTTCGATGCCTTTGAAAAGGGCATAAGAAGTGGAAGTGGGAAGAGGGGGATCGATGAACAAGCTGAGGCGGTTGATATCGTCACCCGTTGGGAGATGTTGAAGGAAAAGTCAGGGGAGGAGAGCGTGATTAAGGATTGGCATCGGTTTGAGGTGCTGGAGCAGTTCCGCTATCGGGATGCGTTATCCGCTTTCGCCGAGAGGGATCCTTTTGAGTCTTTGTTTTCACAACCTGGCACTAGTGCAGAAAGGACGTGGAGCCAGGAATTGCTCGATAGCCCTTCAAACCCTCTACCCCAACCAGAGGACTCACCAAAAACAGAGGGAAACCAGAAGAATGCAACCTCAAAGCAAATCATCCGCGTGCAGGAATGGGAAAAGGAAATGTACACGGCGAAGGATGCTTTGCGAAAGGCGTGGGCTCAGATTGAGCAGAGTGGAGAGGCGGGAAAGTGGCTGAAAGATGTCGGACGGGGTGGGATTGATGAATGGGTGGATTTGATGAGGAAGGTTCTCAAGTTTGCGGAGGAAATGGAGGAGAGAGAGATGGAAGGAAAGGCCAAACTTTGATTCTTGTTCCGGTATCTGCTTATGTTTTCGGTCGATCTCGGATGATACAGGACTTGTTCAGCGATCATCAATACAACATTTATGTATGTTCTTTTACCCGGCATGCGTGGTACAGCGTACAACCATATACGACAACATTCATGACCAGCAAAACCGGAACACGCGTGACCCAATACAGTCCTTATGATACACACACCACAGGAATTCTTGGAACTAGTGGGAGAAAATGACCATTCACAATAGCCTGGTAGCACTGCTATCAAGTCCATGTTCTCAAGGACATATATCCTGCATTCGGACTCAAGAAACTCCCGGATGAATACCGAAAACCCCCATCGCGCTTCAACGTTCGAACTCGCAACCTACTCGGTAGGAATTGAGTACCAGGACCACATCACATGAGCGCCAAATCCCACTATAACGCCGTAACCTACTTATCCGGGTCTCCAGGATTCGGTTTTCCCGCCTCTCGAACTTCTTCGGTTATATTCAACGGTCCAGTGAGATTCATCACATGCACACTACAACGGGTCTTTAGGTCCGCCAAATCCAACTAATGCGCACAGGAGGATATAGGAAGCATATGATGCAGGATCATCCTCGAAGAAACCCACACATAAATAATCCCAACGACCCATTGCGATGACCCCCACACACAACGACTCGCGGGCCCCTGTGCATTCTCAAGGATGCTACGCTTCCTTCACTTCCTCCTCTTCCTTCCCGCACTCTTGCAAGTCCAAGCTATAACATGGCGTGGGGCGGACTTCTCGTCTCTTGCCAACCTTGAATCCTCCGGTCGCACGTACCGCGACACGTCCGACGGGGCCGTTACGCCTTTTGAGACAATTCTGCGCAATCATGGTGCCAATCTTTCGAGGATTAGGATATGGACGAGTACGTCCAACTCACAGTATAGTTTGAATTATGGGTTGGCGCTTGCGAAGAGGTCTGCTGCGGCCGGGATGGCTATTATGATTGATCTGCACTATAGTGATACTTGTGAGTCTCTTGGCTATTTGCTCTTATGAGCCGACTGTGCGAACTGGGGTTTTGACTTTATGAAGGGGCGGATCCTGGGCACCAGGCTATCCCGTCTTCGTGGCCTAATGACCTCGACGGCTTGAACACACAGATTTGGACGTGAGTTTCGCCTTCCATGTGTCGATGTTCGCTGACCAAGGAAATTGAATAGGTACACTCGCGATGTCGTCAATGCCTTTGCGAACCAAGGCACTCCCATCCAATTCATCCAGGTATCCAATACACCCCTTTCAAATTCCAAAAACATCTACTCACATATCATTCTCATCATCAGCTTGGTAATGAAATCAACGACGGTTTCCTCTGGCCAGTCGGCAGAATCTCGACCAACGGCTTTTCAGCCGCATCACAACTTCTCCACTCGGCAGCCAACGGCGTACGCGCAGCCTCAGGTGGTTCCAACGTCAAAATCATGGTTCACCTCGCCAACGGTTGGGACTCGTCCGGCGTCAACTGGTTCTTCAACGGTATCTTTAATCCTGGACAATTCGCAACATCGGATTTCGACCTATTCGGGTTCTCATTTTATCCGTTCTATAATTCCGCTGCCACGTACAGTGCGCTACAGAATACGTTGACAGGGATTGTTAATAAGTATAACAAGGTTCGTGGTTCAGTGGTTTTTTTTGTTGGTTCATTGATCGAGCATCTTGCAGGATATTATTGTTGTTGAGACCGACTGGCCTGCTACTGGCTCATGCAACGGTGTTACTCTGAGCGAGGGGTCGATCCCTATTTCCGTATCCGGGCAAACAACGTGGGTTAATGGGATCAAAAACGTCTTGAGCGCGTTGCCAAATGGCCATGGTATTGGTATTGTGTACTGGGAACCTGGATGGATTGGTAATGCTGGCTTAGGTTCTAGCTGCAGTGTAAGTGATTCTTAACAGGGATTGTGAATTCATTGACGTACGGCGGTGTCATCTAGGATAACTTGTTGGTTGATAGCTCGGGCGTTTCAAGGAGCAGCATGTCTATGTTTTCTAGCTGAAAGCCCATATGTCCTAACTACCCGAAGGAAGTACCAAAATCGATATATCTGTCTTTCCATGCTCCTGTGCTCATATTTGCGGCGTTTTCTCTTTCGCCAAGCCCTCGAATCCACGGAAACACAAATGTCTGCGTGATACTACTACAATATGGGTTCCAGAGAAGTGGAGAGTTGGGCGTTCACTGCCTCTTCCATTTCCTTCCGTGACTTGATAACCATTCCACAAGTCGACTATCCGCCTCCGTTAAGAAAGAACACCCGCCCGCGGCATAATCTTAACCAGGATCTCGTTTCACCCTGGTCGATCTTAGTTCGTTCCCAAAGGATATCGCAGAGCTCTTATTTCCTTGCGGCACCTCTTATCTCCTACGATGGGACATGAACACGTCACAATAAGAGGATAGCAAGAAAGGCTGATCATCAAGCTACAGATCCAAGCCAATTCATGGCAGCCTTTCATTAACCAGACACAAATACGCTGTACATCCTAGACCTTGGTCAATGGTCAACCTTGAGACCCTCATTTCAAGATACAATCAGATAACCAACGAACGACCAGTGACCTGAGGTTCTGTAGTTTTTATGCCAGATACGCTCCAACCCCAATTCCCAAGAGTAGCCGTACAGTCATAATGGATTCGAATCGGCATCACAAGAACGTTCTCAGAAGGTAAGCATCCCTGCTCCTAATATCCGACTTGTGCGTCCCGCAACTCACTCTTATCATCCACTTGTCCCATAGACTACTCTGACAGGCACTTTGCCATGGATCGAACTTTCTCTCTCTGCAAGAATTTCAACATATTCTACGCCATAGGTCAATGTGGTTGATTGGGCTCATTTTTGGAATGCTCTTCACTGGAGGGCTCCCCACATTGGGCATCGTCTGTGTTTTTCTCTTGACCCCGAGAGAGGGAAAACCTTCGAAAGAGTAACGAATTCTACGAATGTGTGTGATTGTGCTTTTGCTGATAATCACCGCTTATGAGTGCCATATGTTCGTCGCACACAACAGCAAAATCCTGATGGATCCTCAGTCCCTCCCCGAGCAGCAAAGAACGGTATATATCCTGCGGATCTTGACGAACATGATACCTATGGTTATTGCAGCACTGACCGACGGGCTTTTTCTAGGTTACTAGAATCTTAGTGTCCCTATCTGCTCTGATTCTTTGGCCCGATGCATTTCTCCAATGTTTCATGATTCAAATGGTCCCAACCGCTCGAAATTTGGGGCAGCTTTCTGGGTTCTTCCCTTATGCCTCTGGAGTGTGCCAATGAGTGCGTCAAGCGCAATCAGACCATCAAATCGTACTCAGTACTAAAGTTAAATATCAAGTTACACGGTCTGTAGCTGGAGGATTGGCTTGCATTTATCACTGCTACACCACGCCCTGGTGTCTCGAACGGTCATATTCCCTTCAATCTACCGCAATCGCATCCAATGTCCTCTTGAACCTCTTCGCAACCTGCTTTATCATCACCCGCCTGCTTTTGCACAGGCAAGCCCTAATCGCTTGCTACGGGGAGCAAGCTCCAACCTTGCAGTACCTCCGTATCGCAGGCGCACCCCTGGAGTCGGCTATCATCAACGTACCGACCACTATGGGCCTGGCAGTCTACATAAACATAAATTACTTGGAGACAAACATGGTAGCTGTTACGATAACATGCTAGGTGCATCGTTAGTGGGAAGATTCATTCATGTGACAAAACTCAGACCGAACTCATCTGGGCATTTACTTCTATTAGTCACCCACCAGGTTGCAATGAGAGGGGTATTCAGCCAAGAAGAAGGGGTGCTCGTATCGCGACGCAACACTGATCTGCCCATGCGGCCAACTTACTCCGCCAAGTGGGTGGCACCAAGACATGAAGCTCGAGGGATTGCCTCGTTCGAATGGTAGACATCCGGTAACTCGGGTGCTTGGGGATCCGCACCGCCTAACTCGTGGTGGGGGCAAGTGAAGGATTCATAGCGAGCTTGGTGGGATGAAATAATGACTGGCGAGCACCACGAAGAGGCCATAGACCATATATGTAACGATCCGATAGAATCTAGGACATCGTCATAAAAGCGCATATGATAATCATATTTGTTGTCGAAGGATAGGGTTGTCAATACCAATATGCTCAGCTATTATAAAGACGTGCAACTAATGAGATGACTAATGAAATAAATGAAGAACTTGGTACAAAGGACAGGGCTCTAAGTCCTGTCCTGAAACGTGGGGTTTCCATGGTGCTAGCCACCCAATTCGCGCCTCTTCTCTGACCGATTCGTCCTGAAAGGCAGTGCCCAATGAGGTCGTCTAGCTGAGATACTGTGGTATTAAGAAAGGGACTTAAATTGCGCCACATAAAACCATTATATTGGCTGGAAGATACGTCAGACCCTCGAGGAGCTGAGCGTTTCCGGGCTTTGGTCGTCTGTTCAAACCTCACCGATATCTTGAGGCAAGACTATGGTGCGGCCACTCCACTCTTTGTATCCTTGCATTCATGACCCATTACTTATGCCCAAAGGTTATCACTGTGAGCCTAATTCGGAGAAACACTAATTATGATGCCAGGTGGTAGCAGTAAACATCAACCATGAAGATGATGGCTCTTATACTCAGTGTATCGAAGGGAGAGGGAGGAGGGACGGATATGGTGACTGGCGCGGAGTACCACTAAATCAAGGGGAGATGGTTGTGGCTATTCATGGAGGGCCGACTAGAATTACCAAGGACTTTGGCTTTCGAGCCTGTTGGTAATTTACCTCCAAGGTTTGTTAGGATGGCTTTGACAAACTTAATCGCGGGTCGATTTCCGGCGGAAATGCACTTCATGGGATTGCCTAGATCCACATATTGACATGTGGTATGCATGAAAACGAACGAGGAGTACAAGGAGTATGAAGTGAGTTCAGGATCAAAGACCTTTGGTGCAAAGGAAAGGCGATCAGTTAGAGGTGATTGCCAAGGGTGACTGGATCTTGCGAGAATGCTTGATTTACACCTTATCTTGATGTTGGGAAATGTCAGTGTATGCGCACAACCTTGGAGTTTTCAGCAGCCGAAGCCCTGCATGATCGGCGGTCAGCATTTCAGTTTTAGCGTTCCTCAGATCATGCCCGTCATTCTCATACTACATACTGTCATTGATCGCCTATTGGCCACCCTCTCAGCTGTTGCTTGCAGTTCTTGTCTTTCTCTTGCACATAGTCTCCCCAAACTTTACATGTATGTAGTACTTATACTAGAGAACATGATTATACAAAAATATTTGAAAAAAAAGCGTACTGTCAAAAAAAAGGTTCGGGAAGTGAGCTCGTAGTGATTTTACCATCAGTTTTGTAGATCTTTTCCGATCCCATGAAGGTTTCAGCACGGTTTTTGGCATGGTTGTAGGAACCATACCAAAGAATGTGTTTGTTCACTTTCACTCCAATATCTTCACAAGGGCTCGAGGAATACCAGGATTAGTTTGAGGACTGGCATATGAGTGTGACAAGGGGTGCATGATTTAGTGAGACGGAACCTCAACTCGACTATGACACAGCCGTGACATTTGGGTGATGGTTCAGTTGACTTGCACTCTGTTCTGACATGGAAGATAAAGTCCCAAAACACAGACGTGACCAACTGATGGTTCAGTTGTGTTCATCGGAACTGTTCCAACATGGCCATCTGCCAAGATAAAATCCTAAAAAAAATTCATAAACATTTACCGAAGACATTTCCGCATATGTATGCGAAATTTCAACGGAAAATACACCATGACTAAGGAGGAAGAGCTTGCACATCTGAAAAGTGACCAAGCGTGATCAAGGATAGTAGGATAGTCTAGCCCTGAGCCAAATTTCAATTGGTCGGTAGGCGTTTTCGGGGCGCGGGCACATTAACTCATGTCAGAAAATGAGTGGACAGAGTGACTCCATTAAACATAAAACGTTAATTCGTGAGAATTCGGGTAGGGCCGTAGATGCAAACCTTTTGATGGCTTCTTGCTCTGCAAATCAATCCAGGATGTAGGGAGTGCTCACGCCCAATTAAAATGCAAGATGTACACTTTTGCTAATTTCCATTAAAACATAAAACTACATATGGTACATAGCGATTAGCGTTTAATGAGAGCATAATCATAACATATTACCGTCTAGAGCTTCTATAGTATCAAAATCCAGAATGTCCCCAATGAAATAAAGATAAGGTCGGCGAGTGGATAGAGGATCTACGCAGATGATGCTGATAGTGTGTGGGCGGTGCTGAGGGTTTGGTGGAGAAAACCCCATACTCGTTCGATCATTGCGTAGAAGAATGTATCAATAACGCCCAGAGCACATGCGTTACCCCAGAGACCGTGGACTGCCAGCAAGCGCTTCATAAGACCGGTCGTATCGAGGATCTGCGTGGGGGGTGGCAGAAGGAGATTCTCGAGTGCCGAGATGTTTTTGTGGTATAGGTAGGTTTGGAGATATGGGAACATCTGGGGTGAAGGGAGAGCGAGGGGGACGACGGGAATGCTGGTTGGAGATGCTGGTTCAGGGAGCTTGGGAAGATTGGCACAGTGTGCAGAGAGGACGATCTCGTGCATCGGATAGAGGGTGACTTTGGTCCTGGCGGGCGCCGAGTGGGATTTCGAGGCGTAGACAGCAAGCATGTGAGTAGGAGGGATGGCATCGAGGTAGTCGCTGGTGATGATTTGGAGTTCCTTGGGAAGGAAGCCGGAGCGCTGAGGAGCATTTGCTAAGCGCACATCACGGAGACCAGCGAGCATGCTAAGGGACGAGATTAAAACATGTGAACGAGAAATCACGTAAAGATGTACATACCTATCTTTGAAGAGGGGTAGCTTCTCGCGAATGTACTCATCAGAGACATTCTGGATAGTGGGAGAAGGGGGGATGGGGGAGGGCATCTTTTGTTTGGGGATGAGGGGGTCAGGAGATTTTGATGTGCGCGTTTTGTTGGCGATATTGATGACGGACAAAGGGATCCGGCGCTGCGAAACCATCATCTTGTGCTTGGCGGCCAGCCGGGTCACCAGTGGAGCGAAACATCCATTACCCGAGACACGCCTTGTGCGACGGCGCTGGCCGGAGGTACATACGGAGGCACCGGAGGTCTGGCGACGAGAGATCATGGTGGTGCTGATTGGACACTTGCGAGAGAAGACTGCTTGCGGATTCGCTGGAGGGGCGATGGGCGAGTCCTCACTCGATGCGGGGGTAGATATATACAGATCTCACAATGAAGCCACATCGTGGGAAAAGAAGCCCGCCTTGCCCCTTTTTGGGCCGATTGGTTTTGACTGGGTTTAAATTTACTGCTTCTGGAAGGCGCGCCCACATAGTTTGGATTGTGGGCGCACCAATCGCGCACCAATCCACCTATGAGTTCCCTTTCCAGGATAAAATTGGGGTGGATTGGTGGTGACGTTATTTCTGGAACAATGAATTTGAACATCAGCTTGGATACCGTTCCTCAACCAATCCATCAGTAATCGCACATCAAAATCCAGCTTGATTGGCAGCCACACGTATGATGTCCCTCTGGAATATGTATTCTTGATACAGTCCAGGGCCCACCCGGACACGGTAAGCATATCGATCATTTCTCTCTTCATTCACAAAGAATTCATCATTCCACTCCTGTGGGACCGTGTTTTCAGTTTCACCTGTCATTTTACACAAAGAAAACCCTATTTTCGTGCGTGAATGGGTGAATCCCTGTGCTCCAAACTGCAAACTGGAGGCTGTCGCAGCTCAAGTGGGTTCAGAATCCAAAATCCTTGTACGTTTATACTTACTGTTGTGAGTTCGCGGCTGTGTTCTCACGAACGTCGCCCCAAAAGGTCCAAGGAAAAGGGCGAGGCCGCCCATTGCTGTCACTTTGAATTCGTGGTTAGCGTTCAGCCCACATGCCGATTCAACTGACACGTTTACAACCAGCTGGGTGAGTTTAGCGAACAATATGAAAGATCTACGTAGTCGGCCAGGAGCTACTTGCTCTAGGAGCACAACCTAGTATCAGAAAGCCAGGAGAATGTTGTGATGAACACGAATAACCAGGGTATGATTGCTGCCAACTTCGGTCAAGCGATCGCGCCCCGTGAAGACAGCGTTTCGCACATTTTTACAGTCTTCCCAGGTTTATCTTACGGTTACCATACCAGCACAGCCGACGTTTCAAGACCATCCTGGCCGTGTAATCGCTCGCGCCGTTCTCACGAGGTCCTTGGCACGAGGGTTTGTCGCTTCTACCTTTCCCTCCGTCTCAATCGAACGTTTCATTTCAGTATAACCCGAAGTAACACGTCTTGCCGGCCGTACCCTTTCCGGTCTGACCAAAATATTCACGAACAGAGGAGCGGGAAATGAATTTCCTAATCAGAAATAGGAATCACCTGGGCGCGTCTCTTTCTGTGAAGGCTTTACTCACCCTCGACCTATTGGTTACTCGAATCTTCCAGTCTCCGGTAATACTCGCCTTGTCCCTCTCTGTCCCTTCTCGGAACATGACAAACGACATTCGTAAATGACTGCTCCCCTAGGCACTGGCGTTGATAGCTCGCATCCAGACCGCGGATATCGGCTCTGTGCCGGAAGTCAAACAAATAACATAGCGTTGAGAAACCTTTGAGGCGCCTACAAGAAGTGGGTACGGAAACCGGGAGGTATCGACAATTCCTTGTGAGGTGTGTGTCGGCTTCTGTTATTTGAAAGTTGAGTACTGAGTAATGAGGGATGATTTAGACGCTGCGGCATTCCTTCAGCCTCCCTGCAGCGAAGTCATATGCAGTCGGAGGTTCGTACCGCTTTAACATGCTGCGGCTGCCGATCACGGTATGCATTACTCGTTACCCTGTTGCTTTGAGGGATTCTGGGCTACATTTACGGGGCTCATCTTGGACTGGGAAGTTAAACTTAACAGTAGGACTCCTACTAGGTCACGTCATTGCGATCAGGCCGTGGTCCTGCCAGTCCTTACCTGGCGCGTTCAATTCATGCTGGATTATTACACTCACTGTATCGTCGACGACTCTCGTCGCCTAATTGGCCCTGCTGTCTTAGCTCCGGTCCTATCTCACTGATCATCTAGCCTTAAAGCCTGTATGGTGGTCCCCAGCATTTGGTCGCGGTCTCTCGCATTTCCTGGTCTTCGCCATTCGTCCATTTGTGACGTCGACCAGAGCCGGCTTGCTTTGAGCCTTCATTCGAAAAGCACATTCCCAGCACTTGGGGTTTTGCCATCGCTAATGATCTGAGACAGTGATTGTGTAGGGGTGGAACCGTTTGACGACGCCCACGGCACCGATCATCATCATTTGTTCTCACTGCAAGAATCAAGTCCTTGGCTTGGGGAGCTTTGCCTCGTTCCGAGGTCTTGGAGTTAGTGGGTGCTTTCAGCATCGCCCGAAGCGTTGGAGCTGAGTAACGGCAATGTCAACGGAAATATTTGCACTCTTGGCACTCAAGAAAACCAAGAAGACACTGGCTCCGCATTTGCGCAATAGACGTTGGGACCATCCACCCTAACTACACGAGGATAGCTTCGTGTGCTCGTGCGTCAAATGATTCACGTCACTATGAATGGAGAATCAGTGTCACCTGCTGGACTCTTCACCTTCCCTGTCGGTTATCCGACTCGCCATCTACGATTTGGAGTCGTGATACCATGCCTCGCGCATCTGAAGCAATACCTTGGGCATCACGGATGGTGGGAAGCAGGAACCAACAAGCAAGCAGGAAGCTAAGAATTGAAGGTCTTTTCGCTCACGAACTGGCACCACGTAAGACCTAGGGCCCATGCTGGATGTTATTAGATCGTTCTCCTTTAGGGACGCCAAACTAGGATTGTCATGCATCCCCCTCCACTCATGATTATATCACAGGCTTAAGGACCCGATGCGCCAGGCGCCTCAATTTCTCGTGGAAATGCTATCGGGGAATACGAGTGCACGTTGACCGGTTGGCGTGTTGTGTATACCCACCAGTTGGTCACGATGAACGAACACTTCACCCGGTTGTGACATAGGGGTCTGATATCACATTTCCCGAGATCCCCAGAGCTGGGACAATCTTAGGGTCTTTAGAGTACCATCTCCAACATCTCTCAAGGCGGACTACGCCATCTAAATGATATTTAGGGCACGAGGTGTCGGCTGGCGAGGGGTTGCGGTAGGCCTCAAAATCTCCAAAGTATGTATCGGGCGTACGCACTTTCATGGACGCCGTGGAGTGATGCCAGTGACCCACGGCTGTTCTAAGTGGTTTCTTTGCCTCCCATGAACTTTCGTTCAGAGACTCGCCTCGCCCCACACACCTCCACTATTTTGTCCCAAGGCCATACAACGTGAAGTTAATACCCTTTCTTCCTCAACTCAGGTATGTTTCAAAAGACGATTATGGCCTAGGTTAAGCGTAAACGCACCAGTATACTTCAAATTGACAAGACTAAACGTGGCCTTCCGGAATAGCGGCTGTGCCATACATACCATCATAATCATGCTGGGCGGATAGGCGGCAAAGACAATGTCTGTGAGAGAGCCTTGTACAGACTTGTAGGTCTCTCTTTCTAGCGGCCTTCAACAACCCCCCATTAGATCTTTTACAACACGCTTTTTTCACATTTTTGATGGACAAAATACATACGCTACGTTGTAGAGGAAACTGCATAACTCCACCACCATAGATTTCACATAAACGTGGGTCACTGTGGACACTCCCCGCTAACAAAGCCAGATAAATGGAGTTTTCGACCGTTCGAGAATCTTTGGCTGAAAGTTCCCGTGAAAAATCTCCACTCATGACACAAACCAGAAACCTGAGTAATCAATGTTAACTGACAAGTCTCTCACCACAAAGAGAACGCCTCGCATACTATGCGAGGCCTTCTTTTTGCAGTATTGATTAGGGACTGTGACAGACAAGCCCAAACATCCTCAGGCGGACGCAATAGTAGCGAGTAAATGATTGTGTGATAGGATAGCTTCAAGAGGTGAACAGCGTCACAATATCGGTCTTCCACAGGTGTTTCTCGGTCCGGTGCTCCGGGAACCCGCCCTTGTTCCACCAGAGGATCGAATAACCATCATAGCACCTTTTCCCTCTCTTATTCGTTCAGCTGCTTTGAAAGGTAGCCTATATCCTGGCCTCCTGGCCTCCTCAAATCGAACGAAGGAGACGTGTGGCCACGAGTTCGGCGCGAGACTCGGGACGCTCGGCCTGTGATAATCCAACTGCCATTCCTGCCGTGTTCATGATCGACTTCTTTTCCACCGATGCCTTCCAGTCCTCCCCAGACCTGCCCTCCGACGTCTTATGTGACATCTTCGAGCTCTACATCGACAATTACCACCATGACAAGTCGCGATTTCTCAGCCCCAAAGACGTTCCTTGGTTCCTCGGTCATGTCTGTCGCCTTTGGAGGGCAGCTGCAATCGCCACTCCCCAACTCTGGAATCGGTTTCCCCCTTTGAAGCTGACTCTCGAGAAGCAGTCCTGTCACCCGATGTTTGACGAACTCCTCAGGCGCTCCGGTGTTCGTCCTATTCGCGTTCACCTCAATTTTGCCTTGAATAAGGGTGATGCTGGCCTAGAGACCTATCCAGCCCTCGAGCCTCTGATCGCGGCTTCGAAGAGGTGGGAAGAAGTGATCATCCGGGGCCTCAATGTACAGCACATGGAGTACCAATTTCGCAAGATTGGAGGACAGATCCCGCATCTTCGCAGAGTCCTGTTGTCATTTGGACGTGATGCATCTGACGTAGACCATGTTGCGGGACCTACGAGCATTTTCTGCGACGCTCCAGTGCTCTCCGAGCTCCTCGTCGACAGACTATCCCTGAACGTTTGGCAACGCTTCCCTGTCATCTCTTGGAAGCAACTGACCAGATACGAAGATGCGAAAGGTAGTTGTGGCGGACCATATGAAATCCTTAAGCGCGCAGAGAACCTCGAGACTTTCACAACCACGGACTGCAACTTCCAGAAACCTGACCAATCGCTTCTGGTGCACTCCAAGCTTTACCAATTTCAAGCCCACGTTACCCGGACACAGGTTTCCTTCTTAGCATTGCTCGACAAGCTGAATTTGCCTAACCTCAGAAATATTACCGTGACCTTTGACCCCCTCTCGACGGCCCCCGAGCTCCATGCGGCGCCAACTTTAACATCCCTCCTCACTCGCTCTCAATGCAACCTCCGGACCCTTGTGTTTAACCAGGGTCCTCTACATGATTTCGAGGTTTCGGAGATGCTTGCAGCAACACCTCGTTTGGAGGCGTTGGAACTCGGTGATTGCGCCAACCTTGACAGGGTCCTATTGTCTTTGGTCTTCAAGAAGATGGAGAACACACTGCTTCCATATTTATGCAATCTCACGTTCGTGTTTCCCGGCACACTGCGTCGTCGACACATTAAAGCTATTCTGCATATCGTGGAGTCTAGGAACAAGCAAGTTATAGGTGAAGATGAATTGTCGCTAGGTTGTTTGTTTGTTCCGTTGCAAAATGTCCGCATTACCGTTCATGAATTTGCTTTCCGCTTCAAGGCATGTCTGGATCTGAACAAAAAGTTCTCCGGCAATGATATCGAAGTGCCGATGTCAGCTGTTGAGCAACAGGTGAGTAGATCAACGACTCGTGTGTATTTCAACAACGGGGATCCATAGTCTTCCCAGGCTGGTGATGCCTACTCAGTAGATGGCATCAATGGAGAATATTATCAAACATTATTACACAACTTCATCAACGAGTTAGATCATTCAAATCGGTACCACTGCCATGGTGCCGACAGGCAACTCGTGAGCTCGATGTATTCCTCAGCGACGTCAAACTCTCAATATCGGACGGCGTTTATACCGTTAGGAGCAGCAAGCTACAGACGTCATGCGTCTGTCACAAATCATTTGTAGTGAATCATCCTCGACCGGCTCCGAATTTTACCAAATGTATCAAGTGTGCCGACCATTAGTTACTAATAATTTCATCAAGACTTGCGAGTGGATGTTGATAGGTTCGAGAGATATTGTGTACATTCCTCCTGATCACGGTGAGTCTCGCGACGTGCTACTTCTTTGATGACATCAGAAATGACGCTTTTCTTGCAAATGGTAGAACTCAGAGAATCTTCCGACCGTTGGAATATTGCTTTCGGCATGTTCCATAATGACTTGCAGATGTTGAAAGGATATTGCCAATCCGCTGTACTCAGTGTACTGGCTGAACGAAGACCCTGGTGGGAATAGTGTTTGTCCAGCTCGAGAGATGCTTGCCTGGCACTGCCGTAAAGCTTGTCGACGTGCGTTCCTGTCTCGACCATAGACACCCTTAATGGGCGATCATTACGCCATGTATATTCTTATGGCCCATCGTGGGGCCGCAATGACAAATCACTCAACGGAATTCTCAGGGATAGGGAGAAGAAGGGTCCAAAAATAGACATATGGTCAAAGGCGAAGACAGATAAAGCTCAAGGTTGAGGAAGTGTTCGACCAAAGGCAAATACCCACACGACACAATGGCGGACGCTAAGTCGATACTGGAGAGTCTGACTGCCCAGAACCTGTTCGATCTTCGAGGGGTTGTTGCAGTAGTCACTGGGGGTGCCTCTGTAAGTCCGTTGGTACAGATATGCAAATGTGCGCGTTGGGCTCACCATGCTCGCCAATATAGGGCATTGGGCTTATGATAAGCTCAACCCTAATGGCGAATGGTGCCAAGGTATACATAGTGGATATTGACAAGGAAAGACTCGACCGGTAGGGTCGCAACTCGGTTTGCTCTCTTTTGCATGATTAACGCGATGGATAACAGCATTCCTAAATTATATAATGATGCTGCAACCCCTCAAATGGGTCGTTTGATTGGAGTTCAAGGTGATATCAGCAAAAAAGTGAGCTCACTCACTGTGGTTATATCATTATCCTGACGGTGACCCATCTTAGTCTGAAGCAGCCCGCCTTGCTGCGCATATATCATCCCTCGAACCGAACGGCATCACGGCGCTCTTCAACAATGCGGGCATCCTAACAGGACGTTTCAAGCGGCCGGATACGCTGAGTAATCCGAACCCAACAGCGCAAGACTTCGTTAAAGCCTTGTTTGACGACGTTCCCGAGGAGACCTTCACGGATGTGTACAAAGTCAATGCGGTGGGACCATATTGGTTGACGTTTGCGTTTTTGCCATTGTTGGAGAAGTGGAAAATTACTCAAGCGGCAAAGGCGGAAGCTCGAAACGCAAACGGAGGTAGGGGTTTTGTCCCACAGGTTGTTATGACTAGTAGTATGAACGGATGGACCAAGGTGCGTTTGTAATCGATTGAAACACTCGAAACGAGGTTGACTATCGCCGTAGGATCTTGCAACTTCGGGATTTTCGTTCCCTTATTCCTTTTCCAAGTCTGCAATTGGACTTGGTACGGCTGCACTTGCACATGAACTGTTGCCGCTTGGGATTAGAGTGAATGGTATCGCTCCTGGTCTATTCCCTACAGAGGTGAGTCACATTCCCTTGATACGAGCAGGTGAAACGGAAATGAAGGTTCTCTGCGACGTAGATGGCCGCTCCAGGAACCTCAAATCCTCTCGGTATATCCACAGTTTCAAAGGAAGCTGCATTTGAGTCTCCTGCGAATAAGGCTGGTGGATCGAGGTTTGACATGGGCATGCTGGCGTTGTTCCTTGTCTCGAATTGGTTTGTGAATGGAGAGACAGTCCTCATCGACGGTGGCGTAAGTCCCCTGGCACTTTTACTGGTAAGGGCTAATGATATTTTTTGCAGACCTTACTCCGTCATCCTTCTGCTTTCTGAACGTGGCAGTAGAACACAGGTGGCAGTGTATGATTAATGGGAATTGATCATTTTCCGTCGTGGGATCATGACTTTTTGCGATTATGTTCCACATCGACAAGTTGGATATGGATAAAAGGCAGTGCTATCAGTCACGGGGTGAGTGTGATGTGATACCACGATGCGCATATATGTCTAGTGAAAGACCGAAAGTGTTTTGCGAGTTCCTAGTTTCGAATGCAAGACAGGTCCTGACTTCCAACGCTGGCGATTCTAGGTAGACCACAGCGTCCCGAGTGCTTCGGTAGTGAACGAAACACTGTTCACTATTCTTGGTTCGTGTGATGCCTCATATCAGGAGGCACTCTATGAGATATCAAAACGAGTGATTTCGCAGCCGAGGCAAATGGACACTTAAGTAATATACCTACGAAGTACGACAGGTCAGCATCTGCGCTGTAAGGACAATCCCCATAAACTTGAAACTCAGTGCCACTTTGCAAGATTGCGCACTCAAAAAACTATCTTGAATCAAAATACTGCCACATGTATCCATAACCCATGAGTAGTCCAAAAGAAGCCAATGCCACCAACAACGTTAGTTATTCAAGAATTCAAACCCCATAACTGCAAACTTGAACACATTGCAAGGCCCATCAAGGGACTGACTGCTCACGCACGAGCACCACACCTGATGCAGACATCCTCCTTGTCACGGCTGCGTCGACCAGCTGGTCAGCTCACCGCGAAGGAACGCAGAGAGGATGCGTTAAAAAAAGCATTGATTGACTCACAAGAAACATATCAATCCACAAGGGAAACAAGCCTTCACAACGTCATGTCAAACCTTCAAAACAAGCAAAGAAACAGATAACGACCCCGTACAATAGCCATAAGGATCCCCATGACACCGTGTTTCGTCTTGAACTCATGCTTCCCTTCCTGACACAACTGATTTTCTGTCATGCATATCTCACCCGTCAGCGTTGCGAGTACCTTTAGTGTTGTACGGGCGACTTACCAGCGTCTCTAGCCGCGTCAGGTGGGGGAGTGACAACACGTTCTTCAGCATTATTATTTATAGAACCCTCTCGCGAGGATCCCTGGAGCTCTTGAAACGGAGTAGGGGGGCGAGGTTGACCTTGGTCGTCAACCTTCAAGTCGCCTTGACTGGCCTGATGTACAGTGGCTGTCCTCGACGGTGGTGTCTGTGCACGAGTCTGAGCAGGCTTTTCGACGGGCTTGGTGTTGGCAGACATGGTCGGTTGTGTGATAGAGTAAACTGAGTAGCGGTGTGTAGTAAAAAGGTGAGTGTGTTAGAGAGAACGAGTGCTTGAGGAAACCGAAGGCGAGAGCAGTTGTGGGCGTGAAGGAGAGAAGAGACAGGCGACAAGGAGGTTGGGGACAGTCGATTGGTGGTGTATGAAAAGGGAGTGTGGACACCTCTGAACGTGCAGATCACGCACCATATTCATATCGAAGGACTTTACTACAATGAGAAGTCAGTTAAGCGTGGATTGGGATCCTGACCCTCATGATGGTGAGGCAGTGAGATCGCGGCGACAATAGCTAGCTTTTGCAGGCGAACCAAACGGAGCGGAACAACCTTATGTAGATTGACCCAAGGACTCAGAACTTCTTGGACGACCAAAGGGACCATGACCAAGGAAAATTACTGCACGGCGACTCTCGTTGATCCTCAACCCCGGAGTCGGAGTCTTTAAGAAGACACAAGCATAAACCTAACAGTCTCGTAAACACCACGAAATGACAAATGCGTCAGCACAGAATCACATTGAAACGGCAGTCAAAAGTTAACGAAATGACTATTTATGCTCTAAAACCGCATCGTGTACAGACTTCCTCATTATCCATACTGCATTAATCAGTTCATTAAGCAAGGTTCCTGCGCTTAGAGGGTAGCGAAACTCACCAGAGACCTATTAGTCCGCAAGGGAAGCACATCTACGGTAGACAGTCGTCGATAATCTGAGGAGATGAGAAAGAGGCGGAAACTCACAATAGCGAAGATGATCCCAACGATCCCGTAATTCCTACGAAAGGCATGGTTCCCCTCTAAGCACATCTGATTACCTGGACAGCGTTACAGAAGTCGGAGCACACACGCCGTTCAGCTAACAATGGAAGCATTGTCAAACTAAAATGCGTACCATAATACTGTTGGCCCGCAGGACCAAACCCCGTTACATTGGAAACCCCAAATGCAGCAATACCCGGGGCACCTTGGGGTTGTGAAGGCGGCATACCTTGCAGAGGTATGGCAGAAGGGGTGCCTGGATTAGTTCTGGCATTTGGATCATTCCATGTAGGCGGAGGGGCGGCAAGGCTGGTTGTGCCTGGTACGTCGGTGTATTGAGGAGATTGGTCTATTGCCTGATTGGCAGCGGCGGTGTGTTTTGTTGACATCAGGCGTTCCTTGGCGTATTAAAACCTGGGTTCAGTGGCCCAACGACTTGTAGCGGGCGGGCAAGTGCTGAAGTCGTTTCAAGTTTGCATTTCATTTATGTGGGGAACGACGGTGTTTACGTTACCGTGGAGCAGAAGCGGTGCTATGGTGGCAGATGGGGATTGCCCCTTGCTTCATCGACATCAAACATTCTCGCTCAAGAGTGCACAGCAGCATTTCCCCTTTTGGTCCAGTTGTCCCAGATGCCCAGATTAGACTGGTCATTTGACTGGTCACGCTTGACTGGTCAAACTTTGACTGGCCATTGGACTGGTCACGCTTCACTGGTCAAACTTTGACTGGCCATTGGACTGGTCACACTTGACTGGTCAAACTGACTTTGACTGGTCCCATCAACTAATGAAGTGATCTTTGATAGTTAAACGTAATCGGAAATAGGACTACATAGATAAGATAATATCAATCATGTCTCCGTCATGGCTGTGGTGAACATAGGTGAACATATGGCTATTTCCCATAATATCTGATGAAACACATGTGGTTGCGCAGTCAAGAGAGCACTTCCACATATCTGTGTCCAATCAAACACAATAGAAGCCAACAACAAGGTTGCAAAATGTGCTGCTAACTGCTCACATTGACATTGTACAAGACACCCTACTCCAAAGAAGTAGTCATTGACCAGTAAAAAAATTCACACACAGCAACTGTGATGACTAGACAGCTTTGAGAACTCTGGGTGTGCCTGATTGACAAAGTTTAGAGAAATTTGTAGTATCTTATACCACAAATGTAAACTCTTCAATGATCAACCAGTGAATATAAAATCAACAAAGTGACTGCTGTAAAGGCAGATATCCTCTACTTCATTATCAACTTCATTTAAAATGCTTCCTGGTTCCCAACCATTGTCCTCAGCTTCATTCTTTTCATCCAGGCCTAAAGTAGCTGGATGGTGGAGCATTCATTTCCAGGATCATCCAGGTTATAGTCAGTTGTCACCAAGTACAAAAACTAGTGGCAAATGGAAGGTCTATTGCACTACTTGTTTTAACATGCATTTTGAAGAGGTCAAGACTGAGTATGCACAACAAAACCAGTCAATGACTGAAGAGACTGAGAGGGCTATTGTAAAACATCATATGCAATTCAATAATTTACTTTATTGACTATCAGATAACTAACTTACCTTAACCTTAAATAGTCTGGTCACTGAAAGCAGAGGCACCAAGGGCAAGAGGATGGCACCATTCTGCAGCTTCAACACTTCTCAATCATCTAGCCAACTGTGAATATATAGATACAGAAGTCTGGCTTAATGCCTTTAATGATCCCAGTGTAAACAAGGCATCAAAGAATCTACATTATTCTCCTGCCCACCTATGCCACATTGGAAAAAACTCTTACTCAAGCTTTATCAAATCCTATCACCTGATCATCTAGTGCTCCAGCCTTTCTTTCCACAAATTCTACAGTCTCAATGGCTTCTCCAACATTTCCAACTCTAGGACTTCAATCCAGCTCATCTGGACAATTCTCCCATGCAAATCCAGCACCACTGTCATTATCAACCTCATTTCTATTGCTACCTATACCAGTCAATGCACTCAGTCCTCTTCTTCTCACTAATTCTCCTCTCTCTGCAACTGCTATGGTGGTACTCCAGCTTCTTCCTATCTGCTACATCAATTCTCATAGATCACTTTATAGCCCTCAGGGTCCTTTATATATCAATTGGACACATGAGTGGTAGTGAGATTTTGAGCACCAAATTGCTTGCATTACTGCATCTGCTGGCTTTTCACTTTCTTGAGTTGAAATCCCAGAGTTTCTTGCCTTCATTGATGAGTTTATAGAGCCAATTACTAGTGTCCCATCTTGGAAAGTCCTTATCTGGCAGATCATTCCATCACTTGTAACCTAGATTCAGACTGCCAACAAGAATGCAGCTAAGGGTACATTTGCAATGCTACAAGCTGATGGTTGGACTGGTATAAACTATTATCACCTTATTGCATTTATGATAACTGCAGGTAACCAGGTATATTATCCTGATATGATTGATGTGATACTTATCTCTGACTTACAAATTAATCAGCTGTATATGGTTAAGGTATATAATGCAACACTTGAATGCAAGACTTCCAAAAATTTCTTAAGGCTACTTGAAAAGGTTTACCAAGATGTTGAAAGGGACTGGAATATTGTCATATCAGCCATTGTTACAGATGCATTAGGAGAAACTCATAGGACACACTGTGATTTTGTGATGAAGTATTCTTTAGTTATAATCCTTGACTGTTATACTCATCAGGTATGTAGCCATGATATTCATTACTTTAAATTCACAGTTATGCATCTATAATATTATTTTCTTAGATTAACCTTATTGTTGGTGATTACTTCAAGCATGGCTATATGATGCTAGATAAAACAAATCAGGCAGAAGAACTTATTATGTAGATGTACAGCAAAATAGTATTGCTTAGACTTCTGAATGAGGAACAGCTCAAGCAAAACCAGACTCCTGTAAGCCTACAGCAACAATCACAGGGCTTCACGGAGATATAATAATATGACTCATGTTCACTCAAGAATGAACAGAACTGAAGTCATGTTGGTTTTCATACAAGATACATGTGCATAAAATATAAAGGACAGCAAGAAGAAGATGGGGAGAAAGGAAGAGAGCAAGAGAAAGATCATTGACAGTTTATAAGGCTCCTTGGAGGGAGGCCTGTGCACAGTCTATAATTAGTTTGTCATCACAGGGTAAGTATGATTATTGAACATTAATTCATTAGTAGTAAACATATGTCCATGTTTACACTCCTCCCCATCCAAAAAAAATTTTAAGAATAAGGAGAATACATGATACCTACAATCCATGCACAGATGCCTCAAAAAACCCTATGTTGAGGGAAAAAGCTACCATAGGCAAAAGCAAAGAGAGACTTAATCATTAAGACTGTTTTCTGAGAGGAAATGATCGAGGGCCTTGAGGTCCTTCACCTCACTATCCAGTATCCATTCATTATGTGAATCTGGAAAGTCCTTCCATTTGATTAAGTATCTCCATCTATGTCCAGCCCATCAGTGTGCTAGAATACTTTCTACCACATATTCTTCTGAACCATCATTCATGATTACAGGTTTGGGAACTCCTATTGTCCTTGTAGGGAAGGCAGAGTCATTATTTTCATTGAAGGGTTTGACTTGTGATGCATAGAAAACCTTGAGAGACATGCCTACATATAGGTTGTTATGGTTTACTGTGACAGTGCAATATACTGGATCAGTCTTCACTACTGGATATGGTCCCTTGAATTTCAGCATTAATTTTGCTGTCAGTTTATCACCATTAGCCAACCTTTCTTTTCAAATGTTCTCAGTAGAAATCAGAACCTTTTGGCTGACCTCAAAAGAGAAGGCACATGTATGTTGTTTATTTGCCTGCACTGCCTGCAAGACCTTTACACTCACAAGATTGTCTTAAGCTGAAGAAACATCTAGTTATATTCTTTTCAAGAAGGACTCAGGTGTTTCAATGTACTTTTCATTGTCTTCAACAAAAGGAGGAATTAAGCACAGTGAGAATCCTAGCCTAAGCTAAAAACCGCTAAACTCCATTGAGGCATTGACAGAATTCATCATTGCAAAATGGACCCATGGCAATACAGCAACCCAACCCTTCTGGGAGCTGTCAACATAGTAGCATAATAACTGGTTCATGGTGTTGTTTGTTCTCTCACTCACACTATCTGTCTGGGGGTGAAAGGCAGTGGAAAGCTCTAACTTGACCCTAGTGAATTCATTCAGCTGTTGCCAAAATTTTGAGATGAACAGCTTATCTCTATCTGAGACAATTTCCAATAGCAAGTCATTCTCCATATACCAGTGGTCAAAGAACAGCTGAGCAACATTCTCTGCAGTTGCATTTATGGTGGTCAGAACCAGTCAGATGTCTGCACCGAGGCAATCTGTCATTGTCATAATACAGTCAAAACTGTTGTCTATTGGTAATGGTCCTATGAAATCGATAGCAATGGCTTGAAAACAATCTTGCAGGAACAGGCAAGAGATGTAGAGGACCATATAGTGGCTTTGTGGATGCCTTGTTTCACTGGAAGTTAGTACATCCTGGTAGGTATATCTTTTCTAGGTCTGTTCTCATGTTTTGCCAGTAAAAGGATTCACAGATAGTGGCATAGGACTTATCAAACCCGAAATATCCTAAGGTATTGTATGCCAAGGCATATATTATTTTCCAGATGCTTCCAACATGCAGAATGACAAGGTGGCCTTCAAAAAATAGTAGCTTACCTTTCATTTCCATGCCATCAATTGATTTCCACATTTTAAGGGTGTTTTTACAAAAAGTATCCAATGAATAACCTTCAAGTATTGCCTTGTACAGCTCATCATCCATTGATACTGTTAGGGTTGCAGCTGCACATTCAAATTTATCATCAACATCACATAATTTCTGAACCTCCCACTAACATTCTGTCTCTGATAGTAGAACTGAGCATACAGGTCCTTCTAGTTCATCCAAATAATTGAAGTGTGACATGTGGAAGGCTTCATGTTCCTCCAATGCAACAGGGAATTTGGTACATGACAAGGCATCTGCAATGGAATTTGCTTCCCCATTCACATACACAATTTCGAAATCATATTGCTGCATAAACTCCATCCACCAAGCTTGTTGACATGACAGGTGTTTCTGCAATTGAAAACATTCCAAGGTTCTGTGGTTGGTGATCACAGTGAAGGGAACACCAATAAGGTCTGCCCTCTACTTCTCAAGTGTACAAACAATAGCAAAAAGTTCCTTCTCATGTACTGGGTAATTCAATTCTGCATGTTTAAATGTTCTTGACTTGAATGTGACAGGTTTTGCAGATTCCCATGTTTTTCCAAAACTCAGAACTGCTCTGCTATGAACATCAGAGGCATCCATTGTGACAAAAATGTAATATTCAGGCATCTTTGAATAGTCAATCATTGTCAGGCAATCACTGCTGACCACAATCTGTTGACCCTGCATGTGCTGCTGCCTGGAGCAAGAAACCAGGATTTAAAGTGTGGATCAGGGTCTGGAAAGCTGCCTATAAAAACATACAAAATGACCATGCCATCATATCAACAATGCTCGCAAAAATCTTCAGCGAGGAACGTGATGTAATCAAAGCAAAGCTATCTTCACCAATAATGGCCAAACCCAGCAACAACCAAGGCCAAACCCCAGGCAAAGCTAAAGGCCCAGGATCCTGTGCATCCGAAAACAGCCCCATTCACTTCCTGGCGCATTTGCTCACACAACACCAACACGACTTCCTCACAAACCTGGGAACAATCGCCTCCAAAGGACAGGCAATCTTCATCATCCCCTACGTCCAACCCACTCCTATGTACATTACCACTATAGGTGAATTTGCTGCCTACCCATCGGAGGAGGTCTCAAATGCCATAATAGTCAGCATCCTAGAAGCTATCGACAAGAATGCAGAAGCGGCTAAGAAGATAAGAGAGATACTCCTGCAAATTGGGGGAGAGGCGACAATAACCTTCAGTACGATGCTATATGTCAAACACCTCGAGATTCCAGACCGCACCTTGAATGCCCCTACAACCATATGGAACCTATATTCACCCACGATTGCAAACATTGAGTCCTTCCAAACCTACCTCGACTTCACACACAGCATCAGAAAACTATCCTTCAAGACAATCGACTACAGCACTGGGAAACCAAGGATAGAGGGTTCCCAACCCTACTGCATGAAATGCAAGTCACAGGACCACATCACCAGCAGCTGCAAACTAGAGGCCCTCCCTGGCTGGCAAGGACCAAGGGAGGATGCGGTCAAGCAAAGCATGCACGAGATGGATGAGAGGATACACTACCCCCCAAATGAGAGATACCCCTCCTACTGGGGAGGCCGAGGCTTCAGCAGAGGAAGAGGAAGGGGAAGAGGCTACTAAGAGACCCCCCGACTGTGTTTCGCACCAATGCACCTCCAGATATCCAGGTTAACTCATAACTACCACTGTCCCTACCATGTCTACCAGTCTACACTACCAATACATATGATAACTAATAAAACATCCCTGCAAACCCTGAGTAGGGGCCCAAATATACCTCTCAGAAGAGAAAGCCCCCTCGAACTCAGAAGAGGACCACTACACCTCTAACCCATAAACGTGGCAACAGGCGGAGCTGAAATCTCCAGTTTCAAAGGAGCTGGCTTCACCCCAGAAGATCCTATACCTAATGGCTGCTAACACATCACATCATAACTATTGGCAAACTATAATGGGCACAGACTATGGTACCAGGCAAACACCCTGTCAGGTCCAAGAAAGGATGGATCAAACCACTGGCCTGACTAACAATAACAACCTGAACAGCATTGGCAGTGGAACCAGGAGCCCCAAACATGCAAGTTTGAGTAGACAATCCAAGGGGGGTCCATTACCCCAATGGAGACCCGAGCTTCAGCTGCAGTCTCAAGAGGGACCTAATGAACCTCTCATGGAGAACCTAGCGAGGGAACAACCAAACTTAAGACCAAGGCAACACAGACCTATCACATGTGAGGATACACAAAACCTACCAAAACCCCAGAAAAATACAAGAGCAAACATAACCATCACAACACTCAATATACAAGGAAGAGGAGCCAACACAGTATTCGATCCACGAAACAAATGGCATTCAATAAACCACATAATGTGAGAAGATAAGATAGGGATCCTCACGCTCCAAGAAACCCACCTATCAAATGAGCAGAGAACAGAAATAAATAACCTTCACCACCAAATAAGAATATTCTCCTCAATCTAAGAAGACAGACCAAACGCAATGGGAGTGGCTATAGTACTAAACAACAGACTACTAGCAACGAGAGAGGCAACAGCAACAGAACTAATACCCAGCCGAGCAATCATGGTTGAGCTACAATGGAATAGTGAGATCCTACGAGTCCTAGCAATCTATGCACCAAACGACCCATCAAAGAACGCCCAATTCTGGAGAGACCTAGAAAACATATGGGGTGACCCAGAATCCATAACACCGTTCTTAGACCTGATGCTGGGTGACTTCAATATCACCAAAGACCCCATGGACAGAATAAACCACAAATCTGATGACAGCAGAGCAACAGAGGCCCTAACTAACCTCAAAGTCACCCTCAGACTTGTTGACGGATGGCGAACAACCTTTCCAACCTGAACCCTCTACACACTAATACATAGAGCAAATGAGGGCCACCTATCAAGATTAGATAGAATCTACCTAACACCAAACCTACTAGATGACATAGAAGATTGGATAGACAAACAGGCCCCATTCACAACTGACCAAAAAATGATAGCAGTGAGAATAGCACATCATAAATCACCCTTCATAGGAAAAGGACGCTGGTCAATCCCAGCACATGTTCTAATAGACAGGAAGTTTATCCAACATGCCGAATCCCTAGGAATAGAACTCCAAGCAAAAATCAAACTCATAGTAGACAACCCAGAACTTAGAGATGTGCTAAACAACCCCCAAACCCTCCTTTGAGAATACAAAACAAACATAATAGAAAAAGCGAAAGAACTCGCAGTTAAACCCACATCACTAATAGAGAAATGAAAAAAAGAAATTGAACTCAAAATCCAACTCATAAGTAACGACCACACACTCTCCCAAGAGGAAAAACTACTCTCAATAACAATGTTAGAAACAGAAAGGAAGAAAATAGAAGAAAAAACATTCTTAATGAGGAAGAACCAAACAGCAGCCAGAAACTGCCTCGAAGGGGAGACCATATGCAAATACTGGGTAAATCTAAATAAAAACAAAACCCCAAGAGATACAATAAAAAGACTAAAGAGACCTACCACAAACACAGAAGGAGAAGAGCCACTTGAGACAAGGTCAGACAAAATGGCTGACCTGGCAGCATCATACCATGATGAACTCCAAAACCTAGACCAAAACTACAACAACGAAGACCGCGAATGGCAGATGGACGAAATCCTAGAAAATATAGAGGAAAAACTAAATGCGAGAGAAAAAGGGATACTAAGTAAAAAACTCAACAAAATCGATGTTGCAGTGGCACTAGCAACCGCAGCGAATGGGAAAGCAGCAGGACTCGACGGAATCCCTTATGAATTCTGGAAGATAATGCAGGACTGCAATACCAATATGAACAATGAAGAGAAAACCTCCTTCAATGTACTGACCACACTAAAAAATGTATTCAATGACATTGAAACCTCTGGAACCGAAGACAACCCAGACTTTAGTGAAGGCTGGATGTGCCCAATCCACAAGAAGAATGACAAAACAGAAATAGCAAACTATAGACCAATAACGGTACTAAATACAGACTACAAACTCATGACAAAAGCTCTACAATCAAAATTAGCCTGAGCTGCACCCTCACTAATCCACAAAGACCAAGCTGGCTTCATGAAGAACAGAAGCATCATCGACCACATCAAAACAATCAGACTGATGACCAAATACACAGAAGTAACTGAAGACAGCAGCAGAATGATAGTAGCCTTAGACCAAGAAAAAGCATACAACAAAATTAAACATGACTACTTATGGGCAGTAATGGAAAAAATGAATCTACCAAATAACTTCATGAAAATAGTAAAAGCACTCTACAAGCATGCCAAGACACAAGTAATGATAAATGGAGTTCTAAGTCGACCCTTCACAGTCTGAAGAGGGGTAAGACAAGGCGACCCACTATCATGTCTCCTCTTCAACCTAGCGATAGAACTGCTAGCCTACACAATAAGAAACTCAAACATCAAAGGATTTAATATACCCAAAACAAATGAATGCCTACGAATACTCCTATTTGCTGATGACACCACCATCTTCCTAAGCAAACATGACTCCCTCGCAACCCTAAACAATATACTAGACAAATGGTGCCTAGCCGCAGGCATGAAATTCAACAAAGCAAAGACTGAGATCATCCCGATTGGGAATGAAGCCGAAAGGGAACAACTCAGACTAACCCGCAAACTGAATAATAATGATACACACATCCCCAAAGACATCCACATAGCAGCCAAGGAAGAAGCAGTCTGGATACTTGGTGCATGGATAGGAAATAACATAAACGAAAATGCACCATAGACTAAAATAATAGACAACACAACGATAAACCTGAGCCAATGGAACAAAAGCAGACCAACAGTTGAAGGGAGAAGACTCTCAACACAAATGACAATAGGAGGTAAATCCCAATACCTTGCAAAAGCTCAGGGCATGCCACCCCCTATCGAAAAAACATATGAAAAAATGATAAAAAATATATATATGGAACTCAGACAGAGCAACAATAGGCATGAACCGAATGATCCTACAAAAAGAACAAGGAGGAAGAAAAGTACTCGACATCAAAACCAGAAACCAGGCAATAATGGCAACTACAATCCAAATGTACCTAAGAACAGACAAAGCGAGACCGATGTGGACATATATAGCAGACGAAATGTTCAGAAGAGCATATGACAAGAAGTCGGCCAGGAGGACTGAAGATGATCCAAGGATGAACCCAGTGATACAAAACTGGCCAAAACCCAAAAACATCAGATCCCTTCCACCAGAACTAAAAAGCATCCTCGACAGTGTTAAAACCCTCAGAGTGAAAGTAACAGCAACAACCGTAAGCAAGGAAGTTAAAAGACAACTACCAATCTGGTACCACCCCACCCTTAAACCAAGAGGAAAACAAGAAGTCTACTCAAAGAAAAGCAAAGAGCTCAGGAGTACACACAATGTAAACACGGTAGGTGATGCCCTACAAATAGCAAACAACCTACTCAATGAAAACCACCAAAACACCAACACATGCAAATACGACGACTGCGAAGGAGAAAGAGCACTAACAAGATGCGAGACCCCACACGACTGCGTGACACATGCAAAAAAACTCATCGACAGAATAAGCAACACCTGGAAACCAAGATACATAAACGAAACGCACCCCAAAGCCCCCCCACTGGAAGAATCATACAAAGTAAACAAACTCAATGATATATTCCACATACTGACCACAAACGATTGGGAAAACCAAAACCTAGATGAAACCCTTGAAGCCTACCAACCCGATAACACCCACAACAGGAACCAAGCACCTCTATCACTATACACCGATGGCTCCTGCAAAAGAAACAGCGACGCAAAGGCCTGCACAGGAAGCAGAATCTTCTTCGGCATAAATGACCAAAGGAATACTGCGATAAGAACCCCAACTACCTATGACCAATCTAACCAAACAGCCAAGCTATTTGCGGTCAAGTACACAACACAATACACAAACCCTAGAATGCCCCTGAAAATAAACACAGACTTGCAGTATGTAATAAAAGCCCTAACAAAGCACTATAAAGAGTGGGAAGACACTGGATGGATAGGAATAAAGAACAAGGAACTCCTAAAATTGACCCTCAACACACTAAGAGCCCGAAAAGCGAAGACTGAATTCGAGTGGGTAAAAGGACACTCTGGAATTGAAGGAAACAAAGAGGTAGACAAACTAGCGAAAGAAGGGGCAAACAAAGAACAGACCCAAGGCCCAGAACCCCCATGCAGAAACACCATCCCACAGGGTGCAAAACTATCAAGAATAACACAAGCAACCATCTACAAGGGCCTCCTAGAAGAGAAAACCCCACCCAGCAAATCCACCTGTGAAAAGAACATAAAACAGATACAGGAAGACATGGAAAGATTCCAAAACTACACACCACCCTTAGAGTCAATCTGGCTAAACCTAATAAGAACAAAAAATATATTCAGAACACAACGAGAATTCCTATATAAGACAATAAAAGGAGCCCAGATGATAGAGAACAAATGGCTGCACTTCCCAAGACTACAAGAACGCGTGAGGTGCCAAACCTGTGATGATACAGAGGACATGGAACACATCCTACTAAAGTGCAAAGCCCCAGGACAGGAAACCATATGGCAAGCAATCCAACAAATATGGGAACAAAAACACAGCAACTGGGAAACCCCATCATTCAGAGAAATACTTGGATGCACATCTGCAAGACTAAGAAAAACAGATGGAAAACACGATAAGGGCAAAACAAGACTCTACCAAATACTAGTCTCGGAAGCAGCTTACCTTATCTGGACCCTAAGGTGCACAAGGGTAATAGAGCATGGCAATGACAAAAGCAAATGGCCCAAAAGAAGCCAAATAATAAATCAACTAAAATACAAGCTGGACCTCAGGCTACAAATGGACTGCCTACACACAAATGAAAGAAGATATGGGAGGAAAACCTTAAGACAAAAAATTGTAAAAATGACCTGGGGCAGTACACTAGAAAAAGAAGAATCCCTCCTGCCAAACTGGCTAAGGAGTTATGGGGTTTTAGTGGGTATTAGGTTAGGAAATACCTGTGCCCTCCCACAAGAGGACCACGGCTAACTGTTACGGACCCCAATTCTCGTCCGTTAAGCTTTCGAGCCTTAGTTACATGACATTCTCAGTGGGCCCAGACCAGCCGGTTCACCTCCCGATCCAATCAGATAGCCATCGCAAGCTCGTTCCTCCAGACTACCCCTCTGCCGGTCTCCATTCTAAGGGGCAATAACCAATTCTTCGTGCACATTTCATCCTCCTGTCTCACCATTAATCATTCCTCCTGAAACCTAGTCCTTCCGCT
>JAEUWL010000580.1:0-84742 GCA_018524415.1 Podaxis rugospora
CACCCAGTCAATGTTTTTTTGCTGTTCACCCTTGAAGAGGTCGGCAATGGCATTCGGCGCAAAACACCCATGCCGGGTACATGCGATGCCCACAATGCCCGTTATATCACATGCCTTAGAGCCATGCATTGCAAGGTCAACTGCACGAAATTTGGCCTGATATGGTGCTTTCTGTTTTAAAGCATCAATCGCAAGACATCACCCCACCGGCACTACTGCCCCGGCACACAGAGAGTGGGCACACACAGTAAGTCGCTCCACAGCTGCCTCCAAAAATTTTTGATACTGTTCACGGGTGGAAAACATTCCTGTCCCCTCAGAAAGCTATATATCTGATGTGTATGTCTGCTGAACATGATCTGCTTTCATATTGCTGTTGGCAACAAAGAACTGCCAGTACACCCAACTGAAGTGAAGTTAAGGCTGGTGAGTAACGTGTATCAAGAATACCCTCACCGTTGGGGATCTTCCTTCCAATTTTCAGCCAGGTTGATGCCAGGTTGAGGGCATGCCGGACAAAATATTGCAAGCTCACCCGGCACTTCCTGTGCCTGTATGCCGGATTTATGACCATGGCCGGCCCATTTCTTCTTTTTCAACCACCGCCAAAGTCTTGACATTCGAAGTAGCTCCTGGTACAAATTAGGCATTTTGGATGGTTCCATTGGGAATGTGAGACAACAAAGCTTTTGGAAGTATTGATAAGCCGATGCTTTACATTCCAAGTTTGAGAGCCGAAAGTCATCAAGTACGGCTGTTGTAAAGAGCATATGATAACGGCTGAATATTGTTGGAACCAATCGGCAATACATGAGATCAGCATGTACTATTGGCACCATGGCATGAGCATGTCACCAATGCCTAGTGATGAATTCTGTTAATGTGCACAATCCAGACATAGTGGTTGTTGAAGGCATCATATCTCAGGGCTTCTGATCGAAGATCTATTGCCAGGCATGCAGGGTTGAGATATTCACCAATATCTTCTAGGTCAGCTGCCTCCTCATCTAGGTCTTCCCACCCTGTCTCGTTATCATTCCCTTCTGTGAAGTCCATTGGATATTCTTTGTACCGGCGGGCCTGACCTTTCGGCATCTCCAGTGGAATGCTAGTTCCACGCCATCTCGCCAACACTCCCTGCTCCTCTTCATCCTTTTCTCATTGTAGCTGCTCCAAAATCTCAGTCTGGCTAGAAAGACACTTAGCAGCATTCAATGCTGAGCGATGGGGCACCAAAATGTATGTGCCAACTTCCCACAGTGCCACTGGACGAAAGTACATGCAGGTCTAACACTCCACATTGTGCAGAGGACTTTCATGGTAAGTCTCTCGCATGCAAAGGTGACACAGCAATTGGGGTAGTGTGCAATCTTTGCATTGCCATATTCTATGCTGGTTGGCCAGACATCGCATACATGATCCATCATTTGGCAATGCTTCCTACACAAGTATGGATGCTAATAGCTCGTTTGAATGCTGGCAAAACTGCTCCATCCACATTTGTTGCTGCAATATATGTATGGTTACAGATTTGCTGGAGGATCTCTTAACTGTGTATGCACCTTATTCATAGATGGTTCATCCGGCAACTGCACACTGTCAAACACTGGCATATCGGCAACCCCCTGCATTATTCCCAATGTTTCTTGTTGAGGAGCTGCCTTTGGTGCAGCACTTGGTATCAGCCTCAGTGCCATTTCAACCTGCTGGGTTGATGGGCCTGCCAGCATGTTTCTCACAACTGTACTGTATGTTACTACATCGATTGCTTTGTTGTCATCTTCAACCAATGTGTGACACTTCTTGGTTCTTTGCCACTTCTTCGGTGGCATGACATTGCATGGGGAATCATCCATGGTGCTGAGCGATGAATAGAGATAAGGGACCTGTAAAATGACCATCTAAAGTTAGGCCTGATGTGCTATATACTACATGGTCTCTGCCAAATGATACATTGCCTCATGGTCATCACCTCATGAGTGCACATGTGCATGCCGGCATCAATGAACTGTCAACAAACCTTCACCATACCCACAAACAAAGCCAGAAAGTCCAGAGGTACTAAAGCCAGAGCAGGGTGCCAGTATACGCCTGAAGAGCATGCCGCTATCCATGAATTCAAGGAAGAATACTGGTCCCTGGATATGGCACTGGCTCGAGCACACTTATTCAAATCAAAAATATTACCAGCAATATTCAATCATTGGGCAAAGAAAGGGAACACAAAGCTCACTGAGCAGGAGAAGAAAAGCCGTGCTAAGGTGAGAAAATATGTATTGAATGCATATTCACAAAAACATTGTTAATTTCTTTGAAGGAGCTTTGAAAATGGATCATCAACAATTGGCAACCATATTCAATGGTGAAGGCTGACAGAAGCACCATCCACACTACCTACATTGAGGTAGTTTTCAAGAAACACAGGGAGGCAGTAGAATCAGAACTCTGGCACATGCTGGATGTTGAAACACTTGATCTGTTGAGCCTGGAATATTTTCGAAACTGCACAAAGGCTGCAAAATTAGTATATGAGCAGATGGCTAATGAACAGAAGAAGGCAATCTGGGATGAGGTAGAGCGATTCAAACAGGAAGGAAATAATATTGAAATGCATCAAAAGTGAGTGCTGGTGATATTGCCATGTGGGAGAGACTGATGTGCCTATGTCAGATTGGCAAAAAAGAACTCATATAACTGAGTAAAACAATGGTTGAATAAATCCTGGCTGGAGATGGGAGTCTTCACAGTTACACTGTGGGGGTATATTTGCCCTGATGGAAAATTTGCCATGGAGGTGTGAGTAGTCAGCAACAAAAGAAGTGATGTTGGCTATTGACATGTGGTTAGATATGAGAACATGGCAGAGAATATGGGCATTGATGCACCAACATTCCTACAGCTACATGATGATTCAATAAAGTGCCTACTCCACCAACTAGGGGACTATATAAAGGACCTGCAGTGGATGAAGGGCCAGGCGCCGGCGAGGCCGGTCCCGGATGAAGTGCCTGACCAAGTGGCACATCACACAATCGGCACAGGTGCCGATGGCTTTCCAGTCTTGCCAGACATACCAATCATGGAGATGAAAAAAGAGGAGCTGGAGGACATGATGCGTCGGTACCTGAATAGCCAATACAGTATGTCATCGAGATCTTGTCAAACCCCGCCATGGCTAAGAATGTAGCAATTGCAACCGGCAATCGGTGCAAGCACATACCTTTCGGCAGCCTAACACGAAATACAGGGATCTTCGTAGAGCCTCATTATCTCCCCGCAAATTTCACATTCCGTGATCCACGAAACATGAAGAAAGAGGAGATACAGTGGTTTCTGCAACACATTAAGGATCGGCAGGAACAGGCACCTGGCGATGTTTTCCGGTTTCGAGTTTATGAATTGAAACGGGGTCAATACCATCCTGCTATTTATGAGGATGCCCCAGGCCCAGAGAATAAGTGACAAAAGAAAACCAAAAGCTGAGTGAGGGATAAGCAGAAACAGAAGCACAATGAGGACTGGAGCACCGCCAGGTGGGATTCGGACAGTAATATCACTCCTGGCAGAAGTGATCATAGTTCCCTGCATTTGGAGAACATTCAGGAGATGACAGATACTGTCCAGGATTTGCGGGGTTTCACACAAACGTGAGAGGTGGGCACAGCATGTGATTCTAGAGTATCACCGAGCATGCTGGCCGCAGAAGCGGCGTACTGCCAGACAAATGTCGAAGGGGACAGGAGTCCAGTTGTGGCATCAAACACAATGCCACAGGATACTACATTGCAAAATATGATCATAGTTAACCAGGCAACGGCAAACAACCTCCTGGGAGTTGGAATATGTCCTGGAGAACCAATCAATGGACCCAATGACGGAGAGCCACAATATGTTGTGCCGGCACCGGCAATGGCCCTCGTATCACCGATGTCTACTGGGAGAGATAATGAAGAAGCAGTGGCCGGTGGAGAAGTTGACCCCATCTTACTTCACATGGACGATGTTTCCGGCAACGCTGGCAGCAGCAAAGCTATCAAAACCCGGCAGCACAAAACATCGGATCAGCTCGCAAGTGAAGAAGCTCAACAATTCACAAACCAGGTTCATGGTCGCAGACAGCACAAACCAAATCACCATTATAAACCTTGAGAAAGCAACCCCGGCAGTCTCTGACATGTGGTGCTGGCCTGGTGACCATCCCTTAATGATAATGATTGTGGATTTTGTAGCAATGGCAATATATATACTATTAACATACAAATTTTTTGTTCATAAAATCTGTCTAAGGGTTTGTGTCCATCTGGTCTGATACCGGTGGTTTTGCCAACAAGCGGGTGACTAGGGAGGCCGGTGCCATCCTCAACTGGCGAGATGACTCAGGCGAGAGGCGATTCGGGAGGGGGACAGAGGGCGACCGTGGCAAAAGCTCCACAATCATGATCAGGGAATATTGCGGGACGGGAGGCCAGTTGGACCAGAATGCCGAATCCCTTACCGATTGTGGAGTTACGGGGGCGCCGGCATACATGAATGGGTATGCCACTCCCGGCAACGATCTGGAGGCAAGAGGGGGAGCCTGTGTCATGAGGGAAGCAGGAGGTGGGTGTGGTACGGGAGTGAGGGGGGTAGTGGCCAGTGGCGGTTCCAGGATGGGGCCAGGAGCAGCTGGAATTGGAGGGGAGTCGGCATTGATCATTTCGGACATGGGAGGGGGGGAGCCAGTGGGAACGATGGATGCTGTGGGTGTGGTGCCGGTAGGAACTATGGCTGCTATGGGCATTGTGCCAGTGGGAGGAGTTGTCGCTGGAAGTGATGTGCCGATTGGACTTGCAGGCACTGGGGCCGAGGACACAGATGCAGGTGCAGGCGCTGAGCGCAGTATGCTGGTAGGGGATGGTGGGGAGGGGGGCGATGTGTTGGTGGGAGCTGCAGGTTTGTGGGGCGAGGGGACTGCGGGAGATGGCGTTCGTGTCAGATTGAGTGCCGGTTCTGGCGATTGTGCGGCGACTCCTTGTTGTGGAGCAGAGGGGAGACGGGGACCAGGCAGCCCAATGAAGACCGCTTCCGCTGACAGGGGTTCATCGATGGGAGGGTGAGTTTGCACCCAGAGGCTGTCGTCATTGGCAAGGCCGAGGTACTCGGCAATCTCGCTCACCTTCCAGGTCAGCCGGTCTACTACCGACTCCAACCTTTCCAGGCGCTTGGCTGCGTCTCCATGCTGCTGCGATAACTGCGTCAAGCTCCTCGTAATGATTGTGTCGAGTTGGCCGGTTAATGAGTGCATCTTGCCTTCCAATTGTGCGAGTCACATTGCCGCATTGCCATGGAACTCGTCAAACCGTGCGCTGGTATGTGTGAGCGTGTGGTCCCAAAGGTCAGCTTCCTCCTGCACTGAGAACCAAGGTCAGCAGAATTGGGTAAGTGAAGTGAAATAGACTTACTTTGTTCATATCGACTCCTGAGGGAGTCAATCCGTGAAGGGCCAGCGACAGGAGGTTGTGGTTGCCGGACAATATGAGGGGCTGGTGCTGGATGTCCTTGCCTTGCCGGTGCTGCCAGTGCCCTGCTTGCAGCGCCGTCGGATTTCTTTGCAGGAACCTGGCGCTTGGCAGGCGGCTCGTCTTCGTCATCCGTAGTATCTATGTCCGTCCACTTCCTCTTGTTAGAAGGTTCCACTCCCCGTGGGAGTGTGAAGATGTTGTTGGAGGGTCCAATGTACCGGTGCCTCCGATCCTGGGTCTCCATGCCGGTCACATTGGAGCACTTCATCTTCAGGCGCCGGCAATCGAAACACGCTCCCCCTCCTATTACTTCATGACAATCCCGGTCCGCTCGTTCACAGTGGTCGCATGGTGGATAGTTGAGCCTGCCGCTTTTTTCAGGAAGCTGGCGTTGATACGTCTTGCGTGCCGGTCGCCTTGACGCCTTGGTCTGGGTCTCCTCGCCAGCTGTTGTGTAGGCTTTTTCCTTCCCCTTGCCTTTTGGATGTGCCCTTGCCTTCCCCTTGCCAATTGCCCTTCCTTTCCCTTTTTTATTCCCCCTGTCTACATCTGAAGTTGGATTGTACTTGTCCGATGCTGATCCCGAGTCAATGACCAGCAGGAACGGCATGACTGGCTTTGCTGCTGCTCTCCTTCTTGGGCAACTTGGGCTGGCTAATTTTGGGTCCGGCATGTGAGCAGAGGGCTGGCTGGGCTGGTGTCGGGAAGGCGCCGAGTTTTCTGCCGAGGCCGGTGGCGCTCCTCGTCTATCGGGATGTGGCGGCAGGCTAACATTTCCCGGTAGCTCTAACGTGACTCGTGGTAGTCCTGAGGTAGCTTCCTCAACAGCTGGCGGAACCCAAGGTACTGCCGATGCAACCACTGCGACCGGTGCTGGAGTTGGTTGCACCGGCGCCAGCGTCGCATCGATTTCCATGGGGTTGGGTTGTGGGACCAGTGCGTGTGTAGTTTCTCTTGCGGGCGTCAGTTGGTCCACTGGCATCGACGTATCTACTGGTGTGGGTTCAGAAGGTGGCACCAGCACAGATCGTGGTGCTGGTACAGTTTTGGGCCAGGGTGCCGGTGACGATGTCCTTGCGGGTGCCGGGCTTGAGGTTGGTGCCGGTTGTCCCAGGTATGCTATATATTGCCCTTCCAGCACAGTGGATGGGGCTTGAGGGACTGTTTTCTGCTACTTTAAAATCAGAGAAGACCTCCGGAATATATGTAAATCTGACTCACCTTTGACCTGTCATACTTTATCAAAGCCTCCCGCTGCCATTCCAGAAAGTCTCCACTCTTCCTGTGCTTTTGCCAGTCCATGATCAGGGAACCGACAAATGGCTGGTCCCTGAATGCCGACTTGATGCCGGGATCACTACTAGACCCATGGCTAAAGAGTTCCACCTGTTTCATCTTATAACCAGTCCTTGAAACATACAGATATTCAACTCACCATTTCGTGTTTGTTTGCCTTCAAAACCTTCAGGATTGTTCCATCTTCCAAACCCTGCCGGAATTTCGCTTCCAGGGCTTCAAGTTTCTCAATAATTGTGTTTGCAGTAATTGAAGACATTTGTATTTCTTAGTATTGCCAGTGGGCCTTTTAGTTTGTCTGGTATTCACAAGAGGAAGAGATGAAATTTTTTAACTTTGTTTCCCAGCAATGTTGGACATATCACATGATTGATCGAGTATTTCATTACATAATCATCAACTTAGATGATGTACTGTTATCTTAATATCTGGTGATTATCTCCCAACCCTTTTCACCCATACCTGCCTGCAAACATGGACATCCCCACTGCTACTTCTAAAAATCAGATGATTTCGGCAGAAACGCCAACTTCATTCTCAGTTTGTACAACTCCACAAGGCGACCAGTACCTGGTCCCTACTTTCCTTAAGGAGGCGACAGAACATGCATTGCAAGCCGAGGCAATCAAGGGGTCTCTTGATGTTGACAATGCTCCTGGCAGTGTAAGTTCCCACCCATATATTTTTTGTTCTCTCCCAGCTCTCCCACCAATATTTGTCACATTGTGCTGGTGGTTTTCCCCTTGCCGGTGGTCATTCTGAATTGTGTCCCATGTTACATGCTGGTTGAATGCCGGCTCTTTGGCGCTCGGATTCTGGTTGAATCCCACCTAAGTGGCAGTCGTATCCCACTTGAGTTGAGTGCTGTTTCAGATTCCAGTTGAGTGCCGCCTCAGATGCCCCGGTTGAGTGCCGGTTGAGTTCCAGATGCCAGTGGAGTTCCACCTGGCATGCCCAGTTTGTGTGCTGTTGAGTATATCCGATTGTATGCCCCCGGCTAGCATGCCTGGTTGTGTAGTGGGTGAGTTTCATATGCCGGTTGAGTGCCGTTCGGGTTCTGGTTTCATGCCGGTGGCTTTGGTGTTCTCTTGAAAGTTTTCTTTCTATATTCCATACTTATTGCTGTATCCCATGTCAGCCACAATCCCAGCAGGCCCTTCCCTGTAATCGAATTAATGCCGGTAAAATCATGGCACTGGTGGTGCCAGTCCATACTTGCTCTTTGTCCATCATTTAGTCCATAATAACCTGCCTCATTTTAGGGCTTGACAGAGCGTGAACTCCTTGCTCTCCATGCAGAAATTCAAGCAATGCAACAGCGATATGGGTTGAGCTACAAGGATACCTCCCATCGTCTATATCATGCTGAGGCGCAGAAGCTCTGGGCAATCGAGAATGTGATGAATTCCATCCTAGAGATCTGTCAACAAGCTGATACCTTTGCTGAAGAGGACATCATGAAAAAGATCCTTGATATCAACAACCACTCTTCACAGAACATGGGCCAATCCTATGATCCGGAAGCTGATATTGACATAGACATATAAATTGTACATTGAATTACATTAATACTACCACTTCATTTCACCCAATGTTCAGTATAGTATGAATGCTGGTCTTGCACCGGGTTTCATGCCAGTGTCTGCACCATGTGCCACTGCCTGTGCTCTGTGCCAGCCTCTTGCACACTGTGCTGGTGCCTGCATACTCTGCCGGCCCCAGTACAATGTGCCGGTGCCTGCGCAATGTACCAGTGTAGTGCCGAAATGGTGATGCCCATTGGGCTATAATGGTGTAATACTTTCTTATGATCTTTGTCCATCGCAAATTCCTACTGGGTATATATCAGTAGAGCCCCATTGTATGGCCAGCGGGCCCACTGGTCCCGTCTCACTCATTACATTGTATGGCTTCGCTGGAGTGAGTCACTCGCTACACTGTAGGTTGACTACCTGCCACATGAGGAATCGATTCCTTTCAATGAAAGCGACATGATCACTTAGAGTCGTAAAAATCTAACAAGCAGATGTTTTATAATCAAATTAAGAATAATTCAAGTAAAATTTTCTTCACCATTGTTATACACCCTATCCACTGCAAAGGAAGCTGAAACGAAACCTCAAAATCAACCCTCTGCACTACCCTGCCCACCAGAGCATCCATCTGCTTCCAGAAAAGAGACCAGCTCATTATCGGCAGCTCGTGAAGGAGCCAGCACAGAAATAGTCACGACCTCGGGTCATGCAATGAACCAGTAGCAGCCACGGATAGCTAGGCAGATAGTGATAGTCAGCGGACCAGCTTCAGAAGTCATGGAATCAGGATTCAATCAAACCTTCTAGTATTGGGGATGGGCCAAATACCGCTACCTCCAGGCTCCTAAGAGGACCTTTGAAGACTCAAAAAAAAACCGCTTACGAATCATTTGATTCATGTCCCATCGATGTTATCACACGTTTTGTCAACCACTCTGATGCATGAAGGTTTATGAGTGCATCCCATATTGGCTGACAGGAAAAGCTGCTGCTTGGGCTGCTCATAAGCATAAGGGACATCGGGTTATTTCTGAGCAAGCGATGATGCATCTTGAAGCTATAGTCTCCTAAAGTAGCCAGTTTCTATATACGTATACCAAGAATTCCATGAAAAATCTTGGCAGAGGTCAAAAAAATCTAAGAAAATGATACAAATGTTGTGTTCTTCGATGCATTTCATGAATCGGAGTTCATACACAGAAAATCTCATAATTTCAATGAGCCAATCCCGAGGTACTAAAGTTGCCTGTCCCCTACTGTACTCCATCAGCAGACAAGCAGCTGAACCCACTCGAGTTGATGTGCTTCAGGACCACTAACACCGTCCTGAGCCTAATCCTCACATTCCTAGACACTCATCAAGCGTCTGAGCCCCGCAAAATATTCCATCTATCCATACACCAATGCCGTCTCCGCCAGTGCGACCACTACACCAATCCTATAAGTATGAACTCGGTTGGGATCCTACTCTGGCTCCATCGAGACCTCAAACGGAACATCCTCAGCCGCGATCTTACTCTAACAATCTCCTGATATCTCAATATTTATTAATGATACTTATTGCTGCTTACTTTGTCTGATACTACACTATTTAAATGTCCAACTCCCGCACGGCAATCAGTCATATTCGGCTTTGTCCAGCGAACCGGGTGTCAGGGTGACAGATAGTAAGAATAGGTGCACAACATGCTATTTATGTTCACCGCACCTGTTATGTCGGCGCAATTACTGGATGCCGATCGCAGTCTCAAGCTCTTCTTCCCTTTGTTTTGGCTACAGCTCCTTAGATCCGCCGCTAAAAAGTTTATGTGGTTCATCCCTCCCAGAAGGAATCCTTGAGATGGAGTCAGAGTGGCCATAATGAGCACATCTTTCCTTTGATGATGATGCTTTTGACATTTCTTTTTGCGTCATTCTCTGTCTGGTGTACTTTTAATAGACACGTCAAGACCCAAATTTACGTGTTCTAGAAAACAAAAGTAGATACACGTACATCATTCCAAGGCAACGGTCCTTGCTAAGAGCTCGGGCTAGTAGAATATGATGCATGTCCCGGTTTCGACCGACCATTTTCGTCATCGAACTCTAGTAGAACTCGTCACCGGTCGGATTTAAGTTCAATAAGACTTGAAGTCTGTATCAAACAGGAATGCTCGAGGAAATGTGGCCTGACGCCCAGGCCTAGAATGGACCGTTCCTGGGTTCTTAGGATTACCTCGGGATCCACAGTTGGAGCTTCGACCTAGCTGCCCTTCCCGTTCTAGGATTCAGATGTCCAAAGGCAAAAATTCTGCCCTGACCAATCGCAAGAGCACAAATGATGGCCTTGGTCAGTCGGAGCTGTTGGAACCCAAATTACTCACCCTTCTTCCCAACAGGGTCCGCCTGCACAAATAGCAAACCGACTCGGTCGAAGGCATCTGAGAACCATCAAAAAAGTGACTCCGCTTCCTGAACAACCCTACTCTCGAACGGAAGCAAGTTAAAAACGCACTCGCACGATTTTCCTTCCAAATGCTCATCAAGAGGTAATGCATAACATTTGAATTCACTGGACAACTAATCGATGTCATGACTAACGTTCGCTAAGGACTTCTGTACTAATACGAAGAGGAAACGGAAAACATGATGAAGCGCATTGACAGTATGCTGGTACTGGAACGATAGAGAGTGATCACAAATACACTACACCAAGAGAAATACGACTATTGGTGATAAAAAAGGAACCAAGAAAAAAATGCGGGAGATCCAACCCAAGCACAACAGAACATGAAACGGAACGACGAGGGTGGCGCCAAGAGAAAGAGAAAAGACGGAGGTCAAGGGGTTCAGTGTTGTAGTATCTGTTCAATCCGCAACGAGGAAAAGGAGAAGATAAAGTAAAGAGCAGGAAAGAGGTAAATACTGAGGAAGCAACTCGAAAAACAATTTGATTAACGACGACAATCATGAAGAGACGGAGATAAAAGGCAAGAATATCATACGACAATGCAGGTTATGCGGATGAGGTGGACGGAGGACGAGGACATGAATGAAGTATTGCATGAGAGATGTCGACGAGAATGAGGAAAACACGGATTACGAGAACCGAAAACGAGAAATCATACGCATGAAAAAAATAAGGAACCAATGTAACCAAAAAGAAAGGGAAGGAAATATAGTCCGAATGGCATAATGAATGGGGGGATGTAAGATGTTGGGGGGAGGGGAAGATTAGTCAGTCTTTCTTCAAGCTTCACCATCCAACAACATGATACTCGTACGCCCAACTCCTGGTCCGCGCTAAAAACCTCGCTCGCTTTTCCTCCTTCGACTCCCTCTGTTCACTAGGCTTCGCTCCCTTTGGCGTCAATTTCACGACATTCGGTATGTGCCACCCCTTCACATCACTATGGCTCGCCGACCTCCTCAACCCCCTCGGGTGCGCTTGACTGACCTGCCTTTCCCACAACAAATTCCTCCTCAAACTCTCCGGAATCTCAACCGTCAACATCTTCCGTCTTGTCGTACGCGGCGTAGTGGGTGGGTTCGGTGGCGGCAAATTATAGGGATAAAGTAATCTCGGCATGGGGATAGAAATCGGTTCAGCCGGTTGATTAGAAACAACCTGAGATACACCAATGACATTGGCACCAGCGTTATGTTCGTAACTCGGCTGTTGAGCATGCTGAGCCGACTTCTTCTTTGCCTCCAACAACGCCTTCAACTTCTCCTGCGCCACGCTCTTCGGCAAATCCAACTGGTTATCGTCACTCTCACTATCACTCGTATCCTCCAACACCGTCTCAGGGGGTCGTGCCTTGGGTTTATACTTGCCCGCACTTCCATTGATGCTGACGCCACCTGTCGTGACCTGCTTCGTCCCATTGATGCTACCAACACGCATGTCCGACATCACCGCAGCTGCCACGGGTGTCTTAGCAGCTGCACCAATAGAAGGATTGGTCAGAGCGGCCAAACGTTTAGGAAGTTGATATGTCCGACTAGGCTGTCGACTGTGCTGACCAGCCTGACGGGCTTGAGGAACGGGTGCCGCGGGCGGAGGCTGAGGAGGAAGTTGAGATGTGTCTGCAGTTGGGGCAGGTTGCTGCTGGCGGACATGCTGCTGCTCTGCTGGCGTAAGTTGGGTAAGTGGCCGGAGAGGCTGGATCATCCCAGAGCTAAACCCACGACGATAGGGATGGTCCAAGGGAAGTCGTTGCGGATCAGGGTTCAGTAACTGCGTGAGCAGACCGGCGCTTCTTGTCCTCGCCGCCTCAGCAAGATCCTGGAAAGACGACTTGGGCAACTTGACAAACAGCTCCGCTTTCCACTTCTGATCCTCGATCGCTCGTTGTTCTGCCAACCGATGCTGGATGCGTGTGTGCTGTTTGAAGTTGCGCGGAATATTATGTGACTGAGTACGAGCGAGAGGGAGTTGGGGTCGGAATTGTTGTTGTGGTTGCTGTTGTTCTTGGAGCTGCTGCTGCTTTTGTCGCTGGGGGAGTTGGAGCTGGGCTTGGAGACGCTGCTGAGAAGTACTGGGAGGTACATCCGCACTCTCAATGTCAGTGCAGGAATCCGTCTCCGTCTCAAAGTCCTCCGAATCGCTGGTGATGACAATCTGGCGGCGGGCTGATCCTGGTAACAGGGGATCGGCGATAGTGGCCTCCACGCGAGACGGTACCGCCGACGCCTTCGTTACTGGACTCTTGGCTCTCTCCCTTCCCTTGGATTTCCCTCTCTCCTGGTCCATGGATGTTACTACCTCCGGCACCTGCCCATTCAACTGGCTTCTCCGCGGCGACTGCATCTTCATCTCCGTTCCAACAACAGGCGCAAGTGGCGGGAGATCCTCCACCTTCTTCGATAACCCCGTAGCTTCCTTCTCCGCCTGTCGATGTTGACCTGATGGCGGCAACTCACCATCCTGCTTCGCAATCACCTCAGATCCACTCCCAGTGCTCTTCGACCCCGCATGGCTCCCCTGGTCAGAACCGGAACCAATGTTAAACCTTGTAGAGCGCTTTAGCTCCTCGGCACTCTGCTTCGCCGCTTCGTTCATACTCTGCTTCCGTAACAATGCCTTGCCCCGCGTCATTCTGATCACACCCACAGTTCGTCCTCTCGGCGCTCTCCCACCCGCTCCTTTTCCGGAGATTGCCCTTGTCATGACCAACGGATTTAGCACCGCACTGGTATTTTCTCTTGTCCGGCTGCGGCTTCTACTCTTTGTGGATGTTGTCGATCCTTCTCGCCCTACTTTGCTCCGACCAGACCCTCCCACTCCACCACTGTTACCCTTGCGCACAGAATTAGGTGGACGTGTAGACGACCCTTTGTTTGACGACACAGAGTCAGGGCCCCTCGAAGTCGAAGAAGCTGAAGCTCTGCCAGCTGGAGATTCGGAAGCTGCGCCCCTATCCTTCCGCCTCTTAGATGTTGGCGACATCGAAGCTGGAGTTGAAGTGAATTGAGGGTCATACGACGGGGCTGTCGGCGATAAACCGGTATCGAGATTTACAGAAACTGGATGAGGAGGCGCAGGTGATGTAAGGCGTTTCTCAAGGAATGTGTACTGGAAAGGCTCTGATATTGTAGTAGCGGATGTTGTCTTACTGCAATCCGAGGGGGTGGAAGACGGTGATTGCTGAGAACTACTGCTGGTAGTGATATCGGACGATATTGAGTGCCGGTTCGGGTTGACAGTGCACTTGGAGTCTTCGCAGGCGGAAGATGTAACGGGAGCTGGGACTAGTGTCAACGTATCAGCACCTATAGCATACATAAACAGAGATAGAAGATTTTTGATGGAGGGCAACGTCCGAACCGATGTAGAACGTACCTTCCAATTCCTTTATCGGATTATACACCGAGTCCACGTCAGACGTCAATTGCTTGTCCTCTACGTCGCCGGCGTCATGAGCTAGCAGCCGCAGTTCTGAGCTCACTTGGTTGCTTTTGACGCGCGCTTGCGCCCGAACTAGCGCATCTTGGCCGGGAACACATAACAACGGTGCAGAGGGTGTTGAGTCCGTGTCATCTTCCTGTTGCATATGGCTCACGATAGGAGGATTTAAAACAGGTGTCGCTGGAGGGGTTGGGTGTGGAGTGGGATTTGGTGTTGGATTCACAACTACTAATCGTGGAGGTGGGGGGAGAGTCTCGGTATGATCGTGGTTGTCGGGTGCTGATTCATTAGAGTTTTCGAGGGGAGACGAGTGATTTGCTGTAATAACCGGCACAGTTACGGTGAGAGTACTGGTGTCTGAATGCGTTGATAAGACCGGAACAAAGGAGCACCCGTGTTGGACGTGCTCAACCTCAGGTGTAGGTAAAGATGCCGACGCAGAGAAATCATGCTTGGTCGGTGCAATCATAGTCGGGAGGTTTGTGGTTAGACGGGACAGCGGGCTTGATAAAGGCACAGAGAATGAGGGCGGAGCTCGGGGGTCACCAGTCTGTGTTGGAGAGAATACGAGGGTCGACAGGGTCGAAGAGGTATTGGGAACAGGGGTAAGGGATGATAATGACGGGACAGTGGCAGTAGGCAACAATTCACAAAGAACCTTGCCCACACGAACGGGATTTGAGCCCTTACCTAGGTCATTTCCGTGACAAGACGGTTTCTGGGAGAGGGAGGGGGAGAGGGAGGAGGCAGGAGATAGCGGAGTAGGACACTTGTTCTGCTCAAGCAGAGGGAAAGAATTTGTTCGATGTGTTATACCTGGGATCGGATCGACAAATATCAGCTCATGTGGTTTAAAAATGGAGTATGCGATCATGCGAGCCCGCACTATGCATTCGATGCCTTTGAAATAAGAGAAATAAGACCTACCCTGCGGGGACAACGGGACATTTGACGTGGTATCACAGGTGATGGGCGGCGGTTGAGGCATTTCCTCCGGGGTGGGTGGGCGATACACCTCACTGAGAGACACCTTCTTTGTTGTCAACGTCGTCGTTGTAGGAACATCACAAGGTCCCAGACCAGGGACGGTCATCGACCTGTGCCAAAGACGCCAGGATATATTCTCAAGTCGACGGCCATCTTTCAGCGACTCTTTACATTTTGTGAAGACTAGAATGGCGCATGAGTTTGGCAGGAAATTCGACATGAGAAGGAAGTTACTGACGGGCCCAAAGGAGGGGAAGTGTTTCCTCTCCTTCAAGGTGGCTAATGACATCTGCCGCAACAGCAAGCACTGGCCCAGGAAACGGTGATGACATTCCGGCGTGAATTATGGCAGAAGACCAGGGAGTTATTGGATGCTGCGTTTCTAGGACAGAATGAGTAGCATGGACAGTAGGGTGAGGAGAAGACACACAAGACGGGCTCCGTAGTGTTATAGGTCCGGAGGTCCGTGGGAGATATGACAGGCAACACGAGTGAAGCAGGCTGTGGGGCTACTTGCTGCGCAGACGGTTGAACGTCGTGCAGAGTGACTGCCTCGACGTTGGCAATGTCTGCTCGTCGATGAGGACTGCGTGGAGGAGAGAGAGAGACAGAAAAGACCAGAAAGCAGGAAAATAAAATAGATTCGGAATATCAACAAGCTCACCCGCGTGACCCCGGACCGGCGGCGGTCCAGCCGCCTGGGTCCACACGTGTGTGATTAGGTAAGGGGACCCTGATCACTTGACCGCTGCTGTGACACCGTCACCCTCAGCACTCCCTGCATTTATCTCCCCTAGCTCGCGAGGCAAGGCAGTTTTAGTCGGCAGCTGGTGTCACCAGTTTCTCCGTACCCATCGATAGACAACCAGATTTCTCTGATAGTCCGATAGTCCCAAGCACTCCCAAATTATCCAAGTCGCGGGTCTCCGTAATGCCCTACCCCATCTGTACAACTCCTCCCAGCATTATTGACGTCTCAGGATCAGATTATATAGGACTTCGCGGAGAAGCCAACGAATCCGGGGAAGTCCAAACACAAGGCGCGAACTTTATTTCCCATTAACCTTCCGCCATGTGCGGCAGTCTCTATCGCCCCAGAACTTTCGCTCCATTTACATGCATTAATTCTCGGAAGGCGTTAAGCTCCTTCACCTGACCCCCATCCCACATCCCAGTAGTCCTAAAGTGGTTCCACTTTCGGAATATTCCAGCACGCTACACTTTTAGTCTAACGGAACTCCATCCTTCAGATCTCCAGAGTGAGCATCCAATTGTCCGTAAGGAGGTGCCAACACACGCATGACGTGATCGTGATCGTGATATTGCTTTGTGCAACCCAACACTGCAATGCCTCGCAAACGATGGTAACGGCATCTATTTTTTTGAAAGCCAAACGCTACGGATTGGAACAGGTCTCAATAGCAACAACCCCCCTTGATCCAAATACCTTGATGCTGTGGGGTGATGATTCTCCAACCGCAGGGCGCTGCTTTCCACACTCAGTTTATCTGGGAATAGCATCATTTTCCGTCTTAACCCCCTTGCTAGGAGCTGTTCACTCTTGCCTTGGCAGCAAACTCTATTGCCATTCCACACTCAGTTACTGGAGTCCAAACTACTCCAACATTTAATCTGACAATGTCATGATACGATCCCTCAACGCCGGCCGACGCTTAAGCTTAAGCTTGATCTTGGTCTGCTATCCCCATTTTCGGGCAACTAGATACTTGACATGGTATCCCATTTCGTTCTAATGGAACGTACCCATATCCACTTCAGAAAATGGATATGCGAACATCATGTATACCAATTGATGCTTATATTATACAAGTAGCCATCGGCGGAGGGGAAAAAACAAGTAAATTAAAAAAAAAATAATCCGACGGACACACCGTTAAAGATCCAGATATTGCTCGGGTTAGGAAATCATTTCCTACCCGACGTAACATGGTCCAACAGTGACATGGGACGCCATACGTCAATTAAATGCTTACCCGATACCGAACGAGTCTAATCAACTTATCATACCCAGTCTGAATAACTGTCCCATACACCAGCTTTCCTAGATCCTTCTCTTCTGCTTTAGTATGACTTTCACGTGGAGACCCGCTAAAGCTATGGCATTGGGAATGTAATGATAATCACAACAGACGAATCATATTCGCTTCAACTCTGCTGCCAAGCGGTCACATTCATCATCTCGCATTCATGATATGATCATCACTGCGGTAACAAGGAAGATGACACACTATCTAAACCTAGGCAGGAATTCCCCATACAATGATCCCTGTTTTCTCAATGCCCCTGTGCACACATTGAAGCTCGGGTTGGAGCAGCACTACAGATGTTGTCAAACCTCGATCAGTAACACTGGAAGCACAGAGTCCCAACACAAGCCAACAATATACCGATACCGAAATCCCTGGGCGCACGCGGTCGACAACCCGGAGGCTGTGACCATAGTATGTTTTACCTGCTGAATATATTCCTTGATCCAGTTTGCATCAATCACAAGCAGAATCTTTCCCTTCTCCTCAGAGCCTAGTGTGGATACTTCCGAAAATATTCTTTTTACTCAGAATACACCAAATAATATAGATGTGTTTCTTTCATGTCACGTCAACTTGCCAATGAGGAGCTTCATTCCCAAAGCCGCCTGCGTGCTTCATCTCCACAGCAGCCGAGTAGTAACTTAGCTTTGTGGAGGCTCGGAACAAACAAGGTGTGAGTGTGAATGAGACGATCGTTTTCCCTACGAGTCCCTTTATAAAAAGCATATATTGCACGCAGATGCAATCCGCGGGATAGACACTATGAACATGGGACAATGAACACGCGGTACCTTAGTGGTTATGCTTCATAGACGAATGCAAAGACGACTGAGGATTGTGTCTCGCCCTCTGTTAGCTCCCAGCCTCAAAGTCTGGCATGGAACCGTGGCAACTACTGCTTCTTTCCTTGTTTTGGCGGCAGACTCTATCTCAACTCTCTGCAAACGCCCTCCATGATCCATGAGCAGACTACCAGAGTCTATGTATGGAGGCCACTCTATACTCGCCAGCATTGTAACCTTGAAGCCCTCTATAAACTGGGACAAACTGCTCCGTACTACAGCCAAACGGTGTAATGCGCGTATAATTGATCAGGCGGTTACGGCTTACTTTCCCTTTCCCAAGCCAGTATTGGGTAGACGAGTTTTATTCTTAATACTCCCAAAACGATCTCGACTCGGACTCGATTTACGGAGCAGGTTGCTACACCAGTGGAGTTACTGGTTCTATTACGGAAAATGGCGAGATCAGTGGCGGCGAACAGCTTCTACTCCCAAACATGATCTCAACCTTCTCCACATGTCATCCTCTGTACTCCCTTAAAACAGGGATAGTCCGATGTTGCCGGATTTTGGAAGAGCTAGGCCCGGGGCGTATGCAATTACTCGCGTACTTCCAACGTCCATTCTCCCCAAGGATTAACATTCGAGAATCAAAACTAAAATTATATCTAACACTCGCCTAATGTCAATGCATATACGCTCGACTGTATGCGTGCGAAACACTATTTTTGGTGTATCTAACTCGCCCAAAAATGCACCAGCTTGCAGGGGCCATTAACCCATTTCTCCAGAAGCCCGGTTTCTGTCAGAAGTCTCATAGAGGTGACAGCCACTCACCCCGCATCCATGTGGTCTTGACTTGATTTCAGTAGCGGGGTGGGACAACAGTCGTCGGGTTTTGATCAGGAGGTTCAGGAGGTGTCGAAGGACTCCTGTGGGAATAGTGGCCTCGAGGGCACTGTTTCACAAGCCAATGCCGTTAAAATAGTGCCAACTTAATCATCTTCTGTTTAAGATGTATTCCTGTCCCAAGCCAGGATCGACTAATTAAAACAAAATACTTAAATTTAGGTAGGGACTGGATGAGGTTTCATGATGGCATCGTCCCAAGTGAAAGTCTCCTGAAATGTACGCGTTAACTATCCACTCGGACGTCTAGTTCCGGGCAAATCTTCAGGCTTTCAACATGCAGTCCGACACATCCATGAGTCACGAGTCACAAGTCGCACACCGAATATTTAAAAAAATCTTTGACGATTGGCTCGGTGAGGACCTCGATAATCATGTCAATAACGCCATATGTACTTAGTGCGTTCTCGTTGGTCGAGTAATCTTTGCCTGAGCTCGACAGTTCCGAGTACCTGCCTAAACGACCAAAGTTCTTCTTCTCCCATTAGCTTAGCATTGGTCCAGTTGTTACGTTAGTTGCAGCTTGGGAGTAAAGCTGATAACCCTCAGTCTGCCATTTATGGCTTCAGACCTGATGGTCTTTCACATAGATCAAATAATTTTACAAGTCCCACCCTCCAAATTGACCAGATTCACACAAAGGGCATAACAAAGGGGCCCGGGGCCCGCCCCATCGTACACAACCCCGAATATTAAGGTGGATATCATACGACGAAGCACTCGCACTCGCACTCCCACCGCAACATTACATCCAAATAAGTAATCATATACACATAAAAAATTCTGTTTTGATCGGTGCTAGGGTGCAAGCACAAAAGAAGGTCATACACCTCGATGCCCAACAAAGGGGGGGGGGCGTGGCGGCGAATAAAACAACAACAAAAAATCAAAATAACGCCTAAAATATCTATTCACTTTCGTTTTGTTTCAGTTTGACACTGATTTTTGATTTTTGATCTTGGATTTCTGGAGATACCAAGTGTGGAGCGAAAGGTGGGTGGGGTGGCGCTCGGCGAAACCAAAAGAAGCGTGTTTTTTTCAGAGGTCGACGAGAAGTGTGGAGTAATCCAAGTAAGGTTTTGGTCGGGACCATTGGGGAAGTGGGGGTGGTACATGGTTACATGGTTGGTGCGGGTCAAACAGGGAGAAGTCAAGCTCAATGAGCCGGATATCGATATACCAGCCCGGTGTTCGCTGTGCCGCGAATCATGGCGACGGGTGTTCAATATACCTAAGAGAGCAAAATAAAAATGAAATATCGGGTTAGCTGCTTGTGTATACACGTGCCGAGCAGCTCTAGACTAATCAGAAGTGAAAATAAAAAATAAAAAATAAAAGATTGAAGAAAAGGTGACCCTGTATCATATGACATAGGCAAAGCTCGCTATCTGCAACAGAAAAGAAAGGAAGAGTAACATTCATGCCTTGAATTGATGTATTTAGGAACAAAAAATTCACACTTGAAGGTTTACAAACGGAAGTACACCACACACCTATTGGGGCTTCAAGAGTCCTTTCAACGGAATGAACAATCGATCAACAAGGAATCGTGTTCAAAGGTCTCGTCAGACCATACCCAGACGCCGTCGCGGCACTCATCAGAGTCGGTGAAGATATCCGATACGCCGTACTCGTATGATTCACGGCCGTCGATAACGAACTCGACGTAACTGGAGTCGGGAGCGCTGTCCTACTTGTTCGAGGCTGAACAAGTTGGGAGATACTCTCCCCTCCTCCTCCAACGGTTAGTGCGTCCGAACTTGCCCTTGGAGTCAAGCATGACGACGGTGTTGTGGACGTGGTGGTGGTAGTGGGGAACGTGGTGGTGGTGGTGGTGGTGGTGGTGCTCGTTGGCACCGTGCCTCGAGGACTATTTTCCGTAAACGCTTCCGAATCTGTCGAGTCTTCGAATCGACAGGTGCCCTTTTCGATATGATATTTGAGACCATTCGGGTTGAGGTATGTCTGTCAAGGCGGGCATAAATAAATAACTAGTACGCAAGAAAAGAACTGCCGAAACATCGCTTACCTTTGTGCACCCTGGAGTCTATCCAAACCACAACACGGCAAAATTCAGATTTAAGACGATTACTGAAACAAATCAAACTCACAGGACAACGATAAGCCTTCTCTCTCCGCTTCCCATTCCCACCCGTTATCCGCGCCTTGGCCTTGGCAGCAATCTTGACAGAGACAGCTGTCGCATTGACGATATCCGCCTTGGTCCGTCCCTTCTTCTCCCTCTCCCTCTCCCTCTCCCGTTCCCATTCCCGTTCTTTCTCCCCCTCTCTCTCCTTCTGCCGATCATGTGAAGTAATATTACCAGCACCCACCACACCCCTAGCAACGCCAAACGCCGGAACAAAGATAGAATCAATCGAGTCCAACATCATTGGGTCGTGTGATTTAGGATTGGGGGAGGACGAGCAGGTGGTTTTGTGTACTGGGTCAGAGGGCAAGGGAGGGTAAGTATCGTACGGTGGGGAAGAGATGATAGGGTACGGATCGGGACCAATTTCAAGGTCAAATAGACCAATACCATACTCCGATTCCGGCATCGTTGACATATTAAATGGGGTGTAAACCTGTGGACATGAGGATGTCGAGGGTTTGGGTTTCTGAGGTACCTCGTGACCAGTTATTGAAGCCGAGAGCGGAGTTGAGGGCGTTTGGGGTGATGAGACGACCGAGGAGGAACGAGAAGAAGATGGGGAATGGGAAAGGGAGGGTGGTGGTGGTGGTGGTGGTGGTGGTGGTGGTGGAGGGCAGTGAGCTAAGCGTTTGCTAGAGTTTTCCGGGTAGATGCGCATGCCATCCAAGTTGAAGACGACGACATGTTTTTCTTCAAAGTGCTCAACGAGGGCATGGAGGTCGGGCAGCTGGATGCTGCAGCAGGTGAAGTTGGAGCACTAGACATTGATTTGTGACGAGAGTTCAGAAATTTTGTGATCGGGAGTATAAATAGAATAGATCAGTAACGTACGAGGGCAAGTTCGAGCGAGGAGATGTGTTCCATGTTGTTCGTTGCAAAGTCAGAAGGTAAAGACATGTCGATGTCCATGGGCGACTCTGGAGTGGACGGTGATACTGGGACAATGGAAGGTGTCTGATTCTGGTCAGTGCCTGTGGGATAAGTTGTGTGTGCTGGCGAGAAGTCTGATCTACACGTTTTTAATCGCCAAATTCATCCATCGATTAGAGGAAAGAACACGCGAATCGGGTGGACCCATACTCACTGTGCTTTGTTAAGGGTGCCATGAGGCACGTCACGGTTGTCCGAGTCCGACATGTTGATGGGAGTGATGGTGGGGTTGTGTCAGGAGGGAAAATAGAATCAGGAGGGGGGTTTAGTGAGACGGGGGAGGAATAATATATGTCGGTGGAGGGTGAGCGGCTGGACGGGAATTCAATTTGCGATAGGGGACGTAAAGAGCATAGAATGGGATGGAGTCGCTGGACGGAATCATAAATATAAACGAAGCAACGAAAATTTCCTGAGCGGAGAGAGATGATCCTGACGCCAGTCGTTTCCCGTTGACCGCTTCCCCAACCTACCAGGGTCCCGACCGGACCGAGCCATGTTGTTCCCGTTTTCGGTCTCCCATTTTGAAATATTCCAAGGCACGAGGGCAACCAACCTGCCTTATGTAGTCCCTCCTCCCACTCCTCCCTCCGAGTTGGTCATCAATCAGCCACCTATTGTCTCCACCGCTCCCAGTCATGTACATTCCAGGTTGGAGCCACAAACCGCTAGCTACTCACACGCAACTGCACAGACACAACTCGTGTCTAGTGGTAGTGATAGCGACATGACAGGGTTGCGGTAAGTGGATTTGGGGCCATCAAAATGCATATGGTCACTCATACGAATGTTGCGGAATCATGTCAATTGCATGAGTCATTTCAAATTCCGAGCAGGGGCCCACGTGTGAGTGAAAGAGATGCCCCCCATCGTCGTACACACTCTATTTGCGCGTCTCCTCCACTCAATGTGATTACCTTGCTCGGTTTAGAACGGAGGTGAGCGAGTATGTAGCAGACAGATAACGCAATGGGCTTTGCAAACTTGGCTAGAAGACTCCAATTGAGTGAATGAACACGTCATCAATAAACTCACGGAGGCAATTCATCAAAGAGTGGGAGAAGATCTGGCAACAGGACTGACGTGGACTAAAACAGTCGCAGGAAGCCACACTTCCACGACTTTCACACCTGAAAACTCAACATCGAACACGTGATCGAGAAATGACACTTGTCAGACTGATGCTGACAAAGGCTGACAATGACTCAAGATTTAAACCAAGGTCTGGGTTGCCGCCATTTCAGCGCTACAAGAAACCTAAGCTGCAGCAATGTTGGGACAAAGGACAGTCGGTGAGCGGTTGAGCTCCGGCTCCAGCCCTTTTACCGCCAAACCAAGGCAAGTGGTTGTTGCTCCGACCAGGGAGGAGATGCCTCCAGATGCTTTGGCTGGTGGTGACTGGGTGAGGCGTGGGATATAACCATATGTCCCTGTCCACGAACCCACGCTTTGCTGTGCAGATGCAGACATGGTTACGCAGCTACGAGGCTACTAGTGCATGAGCCTGCCGACAGTGAATTGGAAGAAGAGGGAGAAGGACAGATACGCAGCGAATGCTTGAGGCCGGGTCTACTGCGTCACACTCGGCAGGAAGAGACCACCAATCACGTTCCATATTTAGATGTGTCACATCAGACGCTTAAAGCGAGTCGATCGGCTCCCATTGACCACCAAAGCCATGTCCTCCAACGAGGACGACTACAACGACCATGACACCGGTCTCGCATCGGGTATGAAGAAACGCAGGATTCAGCGCGCCTGTGATATATGCCGTCGCAAAAAGAGTACGCCTTTCTCTCTCCTCTACTATCCATTTCTCATCCAAATCAGTCAGATGTGAGTATTGTCTACTCATTTCGACCTTGGGTTGAACACCGCTTGGCTAGGCAATGGCGTACAAATGCCCGGGAACAGGTGCTCAAATTGTATCACCTACAACTTTGAGTGCACGTATGTCGAAACAGCCAAGGTGTGCCTGCTTCTCGTGTGCCTGCTCGAGCATGTGGTTAACTGTTGCGTCATAGAAACGAGGCCCACCGAAAGGGTGAGGAATAGCACAGTTCGTCATGCCCAAATAAGCTGAAAATGTCGGTCCAGTTACATTGAGAGCTTAGAGAATCGTTTAGAAAAGCTGGAGAAGCTGTTGAGACGAGTACGTTTCCATCAATTAATCAATTCCACTTAATATCCATCACTTCTTCTCCAGCTATGTCCGGACGAAAAGCTTCTCCGTGAATTAGACATTGCCATAGACAAAGATGACTTCCCATTAGACCAACCGCCCATGGATCCCAGCCCCCTCGTCGCATCAACTTCGAAACAAGATCCCAACGAAAATGCACGTTCGGGCGTCGACATTGCTACCTCCATACTACGACGCTACGGATCCAACATCCCCAGCTCTGACGAACGTTTCCGTGATGACGCGCATCTCATTCTCGCCGACAATCTTAAACAACTAACATTAGAACCCAAGGATTACCGGTTCTTCGGGAAGTCAAGCGGCGCCATGCTCATACAAACCGCAATCGAGCTTAAGAACGAGTACACTGGCAAACTCTCTCTTACTCCACAACCTGGAATACTCGGATTGAAGCGAAATGAGTTCTGGACTAGCCATCCCGTACGCCCCCCCACATCCTTTCCATCCTCCCATCAATCTTAACTGACAAATAATAGTGGGAAGAAGCATTGATCACCAATGAACCCCAGACTCAATACAATTTTCCTGAACCTGATCTCCTACGCGACCTTGTCGACCTCTATTTCGAGCACGTCAATCTCTTCCTACCCCTTTTACACCGCCCTACATTCGAGCGCTCCATCAGCGAGGGCCTCCATCTCCACAACGAACTATTCGGTGCGAATGTATTATTAGTCTGCGCGAATGGTTCACGATTCAGTGATGACCCAAGAGTCCTCTTAGATGGCGAGCAGAGTCGACATTCATCCGGATGGCGGTGGTTTGATCAGGTACAGATGGTGAAGAAAAGCTTTCTGAGTCCACCGACGTTGTATGACTTGCAGTTCTACTCCGTAAGCAGCCTTGCGTTCCTTCATTTTTCCACAGTGATAGCGATTGACAACCATGTCTGATGCCCGCCATTGTCATCATAGCTTTCGGTGTTGTTTTTGCAAGGATCATCTGCTCCGCAGGCGTGCTGGGCGATGGTGGGCGTCGGGATTAGGTTAGCGCAGGACGTGGGCGCACATCGGAAGAGGAAAACGAAAGATCCGATGACAGTGGAGGATGAGCTTTGGAAAAGAGCATTTTGGTATGTATCGCTCTCGTTTTCGTTAACTTTTTTGATAAACGCCAGATCGACTCATCCTGAGCAGGGTCCTTACGTATATTGATCGGGGTGTTAGTGCTGCACTGGGTCGACCATGTGCCATTCACGAGGAGGAGTACGTTGTCCATTTCGAGTTTTTGTGTCATTGGGCACTGGAACACTGACTCGACACACACCAGTTTTGATGTTGATCTACCTATTGACTGTGATGATGAATATTGGGAGCATCCAGATCCGGAAAAACGGTGGAAGCAGCCTCCGGGAAAGCCATCGCTTGTCGCTGCGTTCCTTTCGTGCCTCAAGCTTAATCAAGTTCTGGCGTTCTCACTACGGACGATTGCAAGTCATTATTCCCCCGAGTTTGACGTCCTCCAAATGCTTACCCGGTACTACCGTAGTACTCGATAAACAAGTCGAAGGTTCTCCTCGGTTTCGTGGGTGACCAATGGGAACAACACATTGTCGCGGAGCTCGACTCCGCATTGAACCATTTCGTCGATTCTGTACCAGACCACCGTAAGCCCCCCTCAACCATTCCCTTCATCCTAGAGGCTAACTCATATACCTTGACAGTCCGCTGGGATCCGAACCGGGAAGATATAAGGTTCTTCAACCAATCTGTCGTCCTCTGGAGCACATACTACCATATCCAAATCCTTATCCACCGCCCATTCATACCCTCTCCAAGTAAACCATCACCTCTCTCCTTCCCTTCTTTGGCGATTTGTACGAATGCTGCGAGGTCGTGTATACATGTTGTCGATGTTCAGTTCCGGAGGTTCCCAATAACGGTTCCGCAGGTTCAGGTAAGTACACGGATCTCCTCCCTTGATTTTATCCGCGTATCCAGACCTGCTGATTTATAGCATGAGAAGATGGCGGTGTTCACATCAGGTATAGTGTTGCTGTTGAGTATATGGGGAGGAAGGAGGTCGGGTTTGTCGATAGATCCGAATAAAGAGATGGCAGATGTGCATAAGTGCATGGCAGTTTTGAAGAGGTGTGAAGAGAGGTGGCATTCTGCTGGAAGATTATGGTGAGAATGTTCACTCTGTGGCTCTTCTTCATCTTTGGTTCATCATTCTCCAGGGACATACTCTACGAGCTTGCGTCTGTGGGAGACTTACCTCTTCCCAAGAACCTACCAAGCAATAAACGCGAACGCGACTCGGACAGCCCCATTTCCTCCGCTACCCTTTCTGAAACGGCGAATACGCCACCGTTACCTGACGGCCCACGAATGCTCGCGGGTTCGAAACGCGTGAACAGGGATACGATCGGTCGATCCCCTCTTCAACAACAACAACACCACCAAACTTCTACTACCTTTCGACGACACCCAGCTCTACCCACCACAACACCCACAACCGAAATTTCAGAAACACACATGCTCGGCTCGACCACACAGTCAACAACACCCACCTCATCTTCAATAACACAGTCGCAACAACAACCAGAGTTGTATACGTTACCCTTGTATAGCAATGAGCTTGGGCGAATGCCATTACATGGTGGAGTCAAGTTCTCCACGGAGGTTCAGACGCCGCCTCAGCCTCAGCCTATCCCGTCTTCCTCTTCACAACCACATCCGCAACATTCACATCCGCAACATTCACATATACACCAACACCAAACCATCGATCCGGGTGGATTTTGGTATACACTTGAACAAGCCCAGATGCGTGGGTTACAGTTACAAAGTGTGGGTATGGACCCGGAGGGATCTCTCGTTGAACAGAGTGGTTCCACTAGTGTGCCGCCAAGTTCGTTAGGTGGGCCTGATACCTTGAGTGGGCCAGGTCCAGGTCCAGGTGGTGGGGGAGGAGGAGGAGGAGGGGGATCGATCTCTCAATCCGATGCGGATTTCATATTTGGACAATTAGCAGCGATGGGTTATCCAGCGCCATTTTCGGCTACGTTGCCACATATGTTGAATGGAATGGGGATGGGGATGGGGATGGGGATGTTGGGTACACAGGAGATGAGGGAGCAAGGGATGTTGCAGCAACAGCAACAGCAACAGCGATTTGAACCTTGTAGTTCCAATCCTGGTGGTGTTGGTCCTGGAGTTGGTGGGGTAGGGGGAAGTGGTGAACAGGAGGAACATGGGTTTTTGGATGGTGATACGTTGGCGATGTGGTCTGCTGCCCCAACGGGGTTCGAGTGAGTAGTCTGGTTCCTCCGTTTTTCGCCCTTTTTATGCCGCTCCCCCCCTCCCCCCTTGTTTCATGATCTTGCCGAACTTGATCTCAAGTTCATACTACTTGTCGCCTTTTCCCCGGTGTGCATGTGCAGCAGTTGTGACTGATGATGTCATCATTTCATGTCTACCACCTTTGCTATTTATGTGCGACTTGGGCATTTTGGCTCCCTGGAAACTTGGTATGTGTGCGTGTGTTGGTCTGGGTGGGTCACCTGGTTCCATTCCTCTGCGTGTTTGGGGCTTTGGAATGGTCGCGCCCTGAACTTGGAAATTTGGGGAAATGGGTTAGGCTGGATGAGTGGGGAATGTACCTGAATAGTGTCAGCGAGCTTACGCATGGACAACACGCGGCGGTGGCTCCGGGAAGTGGTGTTGGTGTTGGTGTTGGGACTAACGTCAATGTCAACTCGTCAGCTGGAGTTGGTGACCCCGGAGAAAGCAGAGAAAGTGGTAGTGGTGGTGGTACTGCTGGAGACTTGGGGCGGCATGCGTAAAGAAAGTGGAGATATTTGACTTTTATTTTTGCTTTTTTTTTGTGCTAAGCTATTCCGCTTGTATGTAAAGTCTATGATGAGATAACACCACTTGTTGAGATATGTAACGCATCATCACGCAGGATGCAGCCTAGGTTTATTTTATTTTATTTTTTAGGAAGGTGGGATTAGCTTCAGTGGCAACAGTCGTGATTGATACGATCGAGTCGAACAACAACGTTATCAGGATCCTATTAAAATTCTCCGTATTCCGGTCATGAATCAGCGTTTTTCCCGACAGCAAGCAATCGCATCCTTCTGCATATCCCAGAAATGATTGAAAAATAAGTAGCGAAGGAGGCGGATGCGACTCTCATGCCCGTCATCCGAGAATGAAATTGTATAACAGTATCAAGCCCCATAGGAAAGCATAAACTGCATTCCAAGCACCCTGAGCCTGATACTGTAGAGCGGGATAGAGCGGGACATCTAATCCCACCCTGAAAAAATGGACATGAACAATTCCTTCTCGGGCATGGCTTCAGTGATTCGCTGCGCGGTGATCATCGGTGATCATCAGGACCGCACATGGACTGGACTGTCTTCGTCGAGAGTGACTCCGCGTTGACTCATAACGGATGATGCAATCCCGAGCCGAGACGCCGGGCCAGAAATGCCGATGCAACAAACACTAGCCATGTACTGGACACAAGGACGAGAAGTCTGAATATGGCAAAGCAAGTTTTGGGAACGTCACTAGCTGACTGTCAGTCAAGATACTTCCTACGATTAGGGTCATTGTCATTGGTCAACGAAAACGTGGAAGTGTCAAACCCTTGGCTGGACATCAGAATGAGCGAACGCAAGGTTTGTGTGATCGTCAGCCGACTTGCAATCCACCGGAGGGGTGCTGGGGGGTTAATTAACAGAAGTGGAGGTAGCTGTCTGGTTCGCGTTCCATCCCCTTCCCTTCACACTCGTCGGAGCCGTCCGAAAAATCCAAAGACTATCGCTCCCAGCGGGAGAGTTTTGCTTGACTGTGCATGCTTCAGGGATCCGGCTTGAAACTGCTCGTGTATGTCCTTCCGAAGCAGCACAGGATTTGCAAGTTGCCAATTAGCGATAAATGCCCAGTGGGGTGGATGGATGGTGGCTAGTATTCACCTTAGATCTGGCAATGATTGCATGTTCTAAGAGTGACAAGTTTAGAGATCCTTTGCTATTTGAAAGGCTGATGGCGCCTGGTGGGCTCGGCAAATCTCATACAAACTTATCTTATATATAGCAATTCCCTGGACATTCTTTATGTGCGAGGCGGGCTAGTTTTGGCTTGTAATTTTCTGAGTAGGTAATCAACGTCAAACCCGGAGGAGTTGACTGAGGTCAGTTCGATGTAGAGTCCTATACAGTACTTCTAGAATATCTTGGTCCTCACATGTTTTAAAGTGGGTTTTTCGCTGGATTTCGTGAGTGTATGGTGTTGGTCGCACCCCTGTGTGGAGGTGTAACCGTGACTATCGTCAAGGCTTCAAGTTGGAACATGTCAACCCATCTGAACAAAATGGAAAATAGTGTCGGCGAGATCATCACCATGAACTTGCAAGCCTCAAATAGTCGGCAGCTGGAGCAAGAATATGTTGACGTAAGCGGCTTCCACAAAATCCTCCCATTGTTGTGTGACCCCAACTGGCTGCCTCATACATGCGTCTCTTCGCACTCCCAGCCTCGACTTCGCCCAGCACTCTCTTTAGTTCTGGCGTGGATACTTGGCCTGACCCATTCATCCAAAACGGCCTCAAGTCATGAGTAGCTCTGGAACCTATCACCTTCTTACACTTCCGTCTTCTCAGAACGCACCTACTGGCTCCAGAGATAGTTGGGACTCTGAGACCGCTGTCGATGTCCCAGCAATGCACCGTCTCGCCCTCATCTTTATGGCCCTTATGGTCTAGAAGGTGGCGTCCGGATAGTCTCCGTAGCGAGACTTCTGCCACTGAGTCCTCTTGCCCTCTGGATACACACACACACCCTACAGTACCATCCGCGGTTTATCGGAAGCAAGGAGTTTCTTCCCGAATTTTATCAAGATAAGTTGGATTTCGGCTTGAACTCTCCGTGGTCGTTTTTGCTGGCCCCGCTCCAGGGCTGTGTTTCGATTCTTGTCACCCGGTTTTATCAGTCGTCGTGCATGCATGCAGTATCCGATCACGAACGCCCTAGCGATCCTATTGATGCACCCAGATGCGGAGGTCACCTGAGCTTTTCTTCGGCATATTTTATCGTACGAGCGCATTATTTCCTAGTGATGGGAGCCTGAATAAGGAACTTTGACGGCCCATGCTTTGGTGCATGTGGGGGGCACATGCTGTCTCAGTGTATGTCGCGATCGCACTGAATACAATTTAAAAAAATTTTGCGGGTGGCTAACGTCTTTTTGTCGAATCAGATGTCTGGTTGGGTTTCACCAGGTGCTACACGATGAGACTTCACAGGTGTCGTGTCCACCTGTTCAAAGGGAAAATAAGGTTTTACTGTTTGCATTACAATTTTTTCGACCACTCCCGTTATTTTGGTCCGGACGCACTACAGAATGTAGTCGACATATCTGCAACATCAGCTTCCTCAGCTCCGCGCTATGATCGAGAGAACATACACACAGCCTTGACGCATTTTACAACCTAATCGGGTTCCTCGTTGGTCACAAGGCCTCGTCGCATATTTCTACCATTCAATCCGCATAGGACGGTCTTATGATAGTGGCTGTTAAACTGTCAACATATGGCCTACATGTCGTCGACATTGGTTACAAATAGCCAATGGATGTTTTCCTTCTTGACGTGCTTCATCAAGCTTCAAGGCTGGTCTAGCTTTGTGAGGTAGTTCGGCAGGTCGTGCCTTCCAACATTTCTGCTGAGGCACAGTTTACCTCCGTTTTCACGGGTCACATTGCCGCATGAATGCCTCGTTGGGTGGGGGGACGGGGGTGATTCCCCATCCATGCCATTCCAAAAAAGGTGAGCGGTACCTGCTTCCGTGTTCCATGGGTGATTGGGCGTCAGCCGGGGAATTATGAGCAGTATAAAACATGGTTGAATGTGTCTTGGCTTGCCTCCTCAGGACACCCAAGTCTTGGCCCTGTTCGACATCCGACAAATTTCAATGATCTTACAGACCCTTGTTACGGTTCTCTTGGCTGTCCTTGCCTCTTCAACTCCCGTACAGCAGAAGAGGCAGTCTTTGGCACGAGTTATCACGAAATGCTCGCAACCTAACACGGTTGCCTTGACCTTTGTGAGTACTACAACTCGTACCATTACGCTACTGCTTATTTCTCACTCAGGATGACGGACCATGGGTTTACCTGTATGGCTAGTGTTGACCCAGCCATATGGGGACAAGCACCGCTGACAATTTCTTATTTCAGTTACGATGTTAGCAAAGCTCTAATTCAGTATAACGCCACAGGAACATTCTTCTTTAGTAAGTCTAGTCTCGGAATGTGTTTATATTTGACTTGACATAACCGCTTGTTCGTGTAGATGGAAACAATTGTGAGGTTTCTCTCACTTTCTGCATGTTCGTTATAACCTGACACCGGAAAGACGGATGCATTTACGATGCCGATGAGGCCAAGCGCGTTCTCTATGCTTACCAGAAAGGTCATCAGGTTGCATCGCACACCTGGAGCCACAGCGATCTAACAACGCTATCCTGGGACAAAAGTGAGTGCTAACGATCAAAATCGAAGTTCTAGATTTCTAACTAGTTGTTTAGTCCATGATGAGATGTGGCGTGTCGAGCGTGAGTACTGGCTATTACCAAGATATCCTTGTCAGTGTCTAATCACCACCAATAATCGTAGAGGCACTGCAAAAGATTGTTGGCGTCGTGCCTGCATTCATGCGACCTCGTAAGTGCCTTCTGCCTCCTCAAACATTCACACTTGGTTTACACCTAGCCACTCTACCAGCCTATGGTAACTATAATGATCTCGTAAGGCAAGCCTCAGCCGTTCGTGGGCAATCTCTTGTTATCTGGGACTTTGAGTGCGTGATGTCTCTCGTTGTGAAGGGGTGGGCGGCATACTGATGATCATCTAAAGCTCTGAGGATTCCGTTGGTGCTACTCCCTCAGAGAGCGAGGATCTGTACGACCAACTCCTCTCCCAACACCCCAGCACGATCCTTGCGTTGAATCATGAGGTCTATGGTACGCAATGCCTTCTTCCCCTGCACTGTCCTTTTCTTAAGTGGTGATGTTATGACAGAAACCACGGCGTAAGCCTTGATTTTTCTTCTTACAGGACCCGAAGACTGAACCTGATATAGTCACCAAGTACTGCCTTATGCACTCGATAAACTCAGCAACGCAGGTTATAACATGGTCTCCGTTGCTGAGTGTGTCGGACTTGATCCGTACCAGAGTGTTGGCTCCCCTGGCGTTCGAGATGTAAGCTTCTCATCCCTAGTATCGGGTTATCCGACAGCTTACCATATTTTAATCAGTCCACTTGGCACTGTTGAAACGGCGAAGACTATGATTAGTTACGATTAGATAAGATCGATTTAGTTTGGACTACTTACGATATTCGACTACAATGACCTCTTTCTCGAAGGACTCTTGTCTACCTCGTAGTTCGTATATGGACCTGCTTCTCTGGATGATTTTAATGACAGTTTCCAGTTATATAGTCCTGGCAAAGTTTTCTGGACACTCATTCCTAATATGCGATCAGATAATAACTTCATACTTGAGTATCACCGGCTTGATCTATAAGAGGCGCCCCTAGAATTCACACCGGCACCACCAAGACCCTTCGGCATCTAAATAAAGAGTCCCGGCGGTTGGTCACCTGCGAGTCCTTTGCTCTCCACTTCATTCGTGCCCTTTTGCGCTTCAGGATCCGATAGACCTAATGTTGGTCGTCGACCTTCTCATCTTAGCTGCAGGCTGGACTTCCACCTTCTTAATACCACTATGTGAAGAACGCGGAATACGATTTGCTGCGACCTCACGATCAGGACTCGCGAGACGCCACAATCCCGTTCATATTCGATCCCGACTCGGATGATCGAAGGGGGCATACGAGATAACTCCCAGACGCCCCAAACGGTCCTCATCACCTTTCCTATCCAGAAAAGTGGAGCATCACAAAGACTCGTGGATAGTTGTTATAAATCTACACGGAAGAACAAATTGGACAAGATTGGTTTTATCCAATTAGGGGCCCACCGGTATCTGGGATGTGAGTTGACTACATACCGATTATCATTAGCTTCTGTTTCGTCTAATGTTATGCCAAAACACTATCCCATGCGCGCAATTGAATAACGCATCTGTTATGCACCTTTAGCGAACAAAACAGATGTAGATGGTGGACGAAGTTCAAAACGAACCCTGGTGCGACCGGCACTCACCATACAACCCTACTCCACGTGCCATATGTGAAGAGGAACTACTCGCTCTATCTCCTAGCACACCTACAACTGTGCTCAATCTGGCAGGGCTGTGGGGCGACCAACGTTCGCCTCATAATCGGGTTGGGAGGGTTGCTCCAACAAAAAGAGGCCCTACAAAATAAAGTATCATCTCCTCTGTTATCAACTTGCGAGCCTCTTATCAATAATAACCCTGACTCTCTTGTGCTTGGTCTCAGGGAAGCATCCATTTGATCCATGGAATAGACATTGCCCGCGCCATCCTCGCCGTCCACGGCAATATTTCAGATGCACAGGGCCAAACGTTGGATTCTTACTGATGGTCGTACTGTATCTACCACTGGTAGGATCTCTAGCTTCTGCATGGGGGCGCGCCGCCTCGTGATACTCCTATATCCATCTCGGAATCTAACACCAGCCACTCCTCGATGGCGATATCGATTCAAGGGGAGTTGAAGATAAGTGTGGGCCCCTCAGCCAAAATGGGTCCGAGAGCTTAATGGCGGAACAAGGGGTGCGTTGCACTTCCTCATAAACACTGACCTCTTAAGGCGTGCCTTAGATTCCAGAGAATTTTGGAACACTTTTGGCATAAGCCCTGTCAAAACGCTTATAGGGGGGTGATAGAGTCACAAAAATGACGTGCTTGGAATAGCAGATGGTTTCGAAAGAAGGGAAGGGGCTCGGCGGCTGGGCTGTTGTGTCCGCCGGCATTCATCGACCCTTCAAAGCTGATTGTAATGCTCACTTCAGTTGTAAAAAAAGTTTGAAATGTTGGTTGAAGGGTCTCGCATGTCACCCAAGATGCCGCTCTCAAACGTAAGGGAGAGGGTCCATATAGCCCAAAAGACTGGACCCCATCAACAAGTGGAGAGAATGTCCTAGATTCCAACGGCGCAGCTCTAGAAGCGCCGTCCTACGTGTGACGCGCCCAGGTGATTCAGGTAGCCAGACAATTGTCTCTGGGAATAGGACAATCTCGATCAGGAACGGCGCTCACTGTGATTTCAGCCTGTGAACGCTATGACGAATGTTAGAACATGACGAACTTCGCGGACTTCACAAAACTTGTCGGTGACGGCGTACTACCATTCAGTCCCTGTCACAATCAAACAGCGGATAGGGGTTTTGGCATGGAAAAATCAATCGAACCGGCAGGTTTATCGCAGGAATAGGGGGGGCATGGTGATTGTGGATATGCCTGGATACTACATGCTTAACGGAAGAGAAAGAACCCACAACCCAATGTTCACTCCCTAGGCGCACCCCGACCAACACCAGCATACTGTGCCCGGAAGCCCTCAGGTGCACCCTCCTTCTTACGGTAGTCCTCCCTATCACCACGAGGTGGGCGATAAGCACCATCTCCAGAGCGAGTGGTGGCAGGGCGAGGTGGACGAGCAGCCCTTTTGTAAGTCGCAGGGACGATCTCGGCGGGAAGGTGGAGCCTTGAGATATGTTGTTGAGACTTGATCATGAGCAGCTAACTTGGACACTCACCATTCGCGGAGGTATTCGACACCCTCGGGAGTCAGGACATAGTAGTACCACTGCCATGAAAATTGGGTCTTGACTAGGCCCTTGGAAGTCAGGCTCTGCATGGCCTTGATGACCTCAAGGTTGGGAACATCGAGTTCTTCATGCTTCGGCGCGTTAAAGTCCTTTTTCGCAACGAGAACACCCTCTAATACACGCCGTCTTCAGCACTAGGTGCACACTAGATCATTCAGTGTCCCCACCTTTGAAAAGATTCTCGTAGATGATGCGTCTGTTCTGTTTCGAGATAAGCATTTTGGGACAAGAGTATCAAGCGGAAGCTGGAGATCGCGATTTCAACGAAAATTTCGTCGACTTCTGTAGGTTGGACATACTGCGATTATTCGGGTCGCACGAGGTTCCGGCTGGAGGACAAAAGGTTGGGTTAGTTCATCGTCATCGCAAAGTTTTGAGGCCAATCCAACACCAGCTGCTCGTTCGGACGCCGCAAAAAGTAGCACACTGACAGGAAATTGTCCCTGCTGAGGGTTAGAATACTCACAGAGCGGATTTTTGACGGGGATCTTGCGGGAGCCTTGACGTCGACGAGCTGCACGACGGTGAATACCCTCTGTGGACGACGTACCGCTTGTCAGTGTTTGCCAAGAGCATCCAATGTAAATACTGGATAATATCATTTTCCGTGGGAAAACTGATCTGCAGTATCACTATCCGTTGAACGGGGACATGGGAGCCTGCCAAAGACCTTTACGAGTTTGTGAGAAACGTCATACAAACAATATATACCATTGCTTCGCGACCCACTGAAGCTTTTCAACACCATTTGCTGCCTGGTATTGGAGTCCATGTGCCTGTCCAGAAGTAACCACGACCCGGCTGGGACCGATGCCAGTGCCTGTGCATTAACATAATTCGCTTGCCCTGTGGTTATTCTCAGCAGCTTTGTATCTAGTTCCAAAAGGTAGCTTCCCGAATAGAGCGTACCCCTCCATATCCTTCACCTCTCGGAAGTCGCTACTTCACATGCTTCACACCACAATCTTGACATTACAGTTCAAGAAGGAGGTGCACAACTAATCGCTATCCTCCGCCGATGTCACCCCCCCCCTTCGTTTAGGTACCCAAAAAATGGGGCATAACTCGCTTTCCGTCGCGCCGCAATCGAGTATCACCAAACGGAAATATCGCCAGACTTCTATTTACTAGTCGCGCGGGGAGTGCTACGAATACGGGAGATTCGGTCCCGAAACATTCCTATCTTCACGATTAGCGACCCATTGGTTCCATGATGTCTTATAGGCTAAACAGAGGTCAATCTTTTCCTCTCGCAAGATCAGGGACTATGAGGGAGTGATATACTTTTGCGTTTTGATCTTTCGGTTGTTGTTACCAACTCGTCAAAGTCAGAAGCGTTCGGACATGTCCATTCTGGGATTAATATAATCGTGTGATACACTGCGTTCTACGCCACACATTTGACGAGTCAATCAATCACAAGTGTTACCCGATTAACCACCCGGTGAGTTTACTATCTAGGCACAATTCGCTTTGGAAAGACGGGTGAAGTTTGCACCTAGCGTACTGGCAACACTTTCGACTGCGTGAGACGACTACTCGGTTGTCCCAGCCTGACGGCAATCAATCTATAGCCACCAAACTTCTTAGTATTGCTTAGGAAATAATTGTAATACATAGATAATCACACATAGCCCTAACTCTCAACTTTCTCTGGAACTTCCAAAACAGCGGCTTAATATGCTAGTTTTTCGTTATGAAACCACACTTCCATCAGTCCTTCACGAGGCTGATTTCCAAGCGAACAAAGTTATTGTAAAGTTCATCGGAGGTGAGAAGTGTGTCCTCCGCGTCCCTGTTCTCTGGCTGCAAGAATGCGGCCAAAGGCTAGTCGAGAAGGCTGACTCAGATAAGACAAAGGGTCATAATCCAGGATGACTCACGTCGTGGAATTCAAGGAACGCCGCCGCTGTTAGATACGTCAGTCGATGCCAGCACCGTACAGAATTTTTTGACAAGACATACTCCCAGGACCGTAAGAATCCCCGTAGTCGCTTATTCCTGAGCCCCCGTGAATGAGCTTCCTAGCACCCTTCGCAGGAGTTGTCAAATTGTTGGAGTAAAACATAACACCGCGCTCTGATATCGGATCATTAAGACTTGACATTAATCATGAATCGAGTCGTCACACACGGTTGGAAATGAATTCCAGAGATATGCCCGACTTCTTGGATAATAGCCGAACGGAAGGAGGCGCGTTGATATTTCCCTCGGATAAGATACTATCCAGGGGGTTGAAAGACTCTAGGTCAGAGAGGGGAATACGCGTGGGTAGAGGATAGACGACAGAGTCGACAAAACGATAGTAGTCGTCTTGCAGCAAGTCAGCATTCCATACGATCGCTACTTTGAAGAACCCACCATATCCTGTGGGAGGAAAGTCTTCTCCGATGGACTTTGACCTTTGTTGAGAGAAATCGTAGGCAGGAATGGACGAAAGAGGCGTGTAGTCGGTTGTAGGAAGGGCAAACTCGCCTAACTTTGCAATTTTGTCCGCCTTGGAATGCCACATTAGATGTTTACTACACCCAATACATCCCAATACGTACGTTAATTGTTAGCACATGGTCCTTGACAGTGGCAGCCTCAGGCTGCTGGCCGTTGGCTAAGCTGGCGTTTAAGTTGAAGCCCCAGTGCTATTGTGACCCACCTGTCAGGCGTTGATTCATTACAGAGGTCGAAAGGAGTAACGTCACCTGGGTCAAATTTACAGGTGTAACCGTTTTCTCTTGACTGATCAGCTTTGACCTGTATACGATTACAACATGACCAAGTTTTCCAGCCGCGCGGGAGCCGGGAGCCGAAGAGATGAGCGCCATCAACACTTCTGTCAACAACTCTCCAGGATATCCTTGGTCACCATCGGGCGAAATGAAGCGGAATAGGGCATAAGATTTCTCAGGGAGAGAACGAATCCGCCTCATTTCAGGCTTAGAGAACAGCTGCGGCGTTTCATCTTTCGACAAAACTGTCCACATAACGGCATCGTATCCCGTTGGACCACCGTGCAAAGAAACTTTGGCATTCTCTATCGCACCAGAATTATGATATGCCATCAGATAAGATCCTAGAGACATACCATTGGGTTTAGCTTTGAATTCACTTTTGAGCCCTTTCCTCTCAAGAATATGTTTTCCAACTGGGATTCGGTTGGTGTACCGTCCTATGATCGTGTTAGTGTACTTCTTCGTAACATGATCTTCTGGGTTCTCAGGGCCGATGACGATATCGTTCGCCTAGACGATCTGTGAGTAATTAGACCCAAATGATCATAATCCATATGCCTTACGCGTCCATTTGCATGAACGATCAGCCTATGAATCGTCAGGCCACGGGGAAGGACCTATCAGATATTAATCATCGACAATCGACCAGCAATCGGGAAAGCGATCACGGGAATCAAGTCGCACCTCGATGGTGAGAAACGGCGTGTCTCCTGGGAGTTCCAAGCGAACGGGTCCACTGTCAGCCATATTCGGGTGAGGGTTGGTCGTAAAAAAAGCAGAAAAATCGTGGATGGCGAAGGTTATCTAGACCTGAGGGGCTGCATCCCGATCGCCAGTGAATTCCCATTCGTGCGTCAGATGATTGGACACCGACGGCCCGGTCTTACGGGGAAATGCCGAAATTTGTCCTTCCCAACACTCGCCTCAAACGAGTCTCTCTCATTCTTTGGGGATGTCAACTTGTGCAGACAAACCCTGATCCTGTACCAAATTCAGAGCAGATTCAAAAATCAAGAATCAAGGAGCTTCTTCCGCGGCCGTGGGTCGCAACTCGACCGCGCGGTTATCCGGCTAACTCCATCCCTGGGTTGCTAATCTGGATTACCCAAGTCGGGGGGGGGGGGGGGGGGGGTGGAAACACCATACTTCGAGGACTAGAATTCGGAAAACACAACGTTGTGATTTCAGATGGAACCACTCACCTCGTCTCCATGAAGCCTCAGCCGTTTCATCCGGATGGGTTCCACAGGAAAAGCTCGCTAATCAGACTTGAAGACGTCCCGCGAATATATACTATTTCCGTGCGGTACACCGCTTTGACGTCTTGAATAAATTGAAAGAATCAGGTATTCAAATGTGTGCTTGGGAGATGCCATAGTTATTTTCCACATTTAGTGCAAAAGGCGGTGTTCCCGGACAGTGAAGATGGTCCTGGATGGGATGCCTACCGTGGTACTGCTGATGGTCGTTGCATCAATCATGTCAAGAATGATAGAGCTGTTCTTGTGACGACAGACGGCTTTAATCATAGTGGATCCCATGCAAGACTTGGCCAAAGGTTACGATCCATTGTTTGAAGCTAACGAGCGGCAGATTGGTTCAAGACTGTGGGAAGGCATTACCTGAGGATGACACCCACGATATGAGGCAATGATCACACCCTTGGTCTGGAATCACAATGAGAGCTAAGCATCATATGGAAATTTGTAGGCATTGGGCGTTAAAATCAGTAATGCCTTCTCTCGCAGCGGTGGTCCCGTTTCCTCGACATCAATGAATGAATATAGGCAATGACGACTTGTGTTTCCCCACTAAGCCAACAACCCTTGTTATATGAACGAACGAAGTGATGCACCGAGGATTCTTGTCCCTAGTACATATTTGAGGGTTTCGGTCTTGAAACCGGCAACCACGGAGATATGGACAATAAAAAGCTCGTGATGACATGATATTCCTTCTCGAATAACAGCGGCACTAATAATACTGTTACCGCGGGAACGTCCTATCACAGTGCGGACATTCTTTTGTACTAGAAGGTTCTGAGGGGTTGGGATTACTTCATAATTGGCTGATTTTTTTCCAACTTGTGTGCACCAGTACAAGGGCCCACCATATGGTGATTTCCGGAAAGACAACAAATATAACTTACGTCTGTGTCATAACCTCTGTCGTCATCGACGGACCTTAGGACATGCGCCGAAGCATTGTCCAGAACCTCATGTGGCATGCATTTGGCCGCCTAGAACCCAAGGCCATATCGATCCCTAAAGTTCAGACCATGACATCAGCCGTGGGTGTTGTAATGCAGTTGCGGTGACTGGAATGACCTATGGATCTCAGCAAAGGTACATCGTGACATGCATCAACAGGTTTCCCGCCTTACAGGCGCTTTTACAACGTCATAGTTCCATTGTTTGTTTAACGGTGCATCGTCCATGGAATGCGAAGCTCATGACAACCAGTATATAAATATGAAATATTCGCCCATGATATCATTCGACAGGGTCATAGGAAGAATGAGGACACTGTGCGGAGGAACCCTGCAATGGTCGGTGATGTCTGTATTCCCCATGGACGTTGTACACGAGTTCCCATCAGGTAGCCAGCCCATCATGAAGGGTTCATTTCGATCAGTAGCATGAGGCAACAAGAATCAATCAGACGGTGTGACGGTACAGTGATATTTCGAATGCTAGTGTACATAACGTGTGGATAAAGTAGAAAAAAAAAACTCTAATACATAAAGATACGTCCATGCCATTGGTCGAGCGAAGTCGAAGATACGAAGAACCTACGAAGCTACATACATCTAATCTACAAGCAGTCCAGAAAGCCGTAACATCTAAAAAATATACTGAGAGATGGACGTCAGTTCGCGATTAGCATCACAAGTTTAAACAGTATACTCACTGCAAACTCATTCTGTGAAGGTAGCTTGAAGCCATTGTAAGCTTTTGCGTCTAATGGCGAAGTCGCAGCATCCCAACCCAGTCCGATCAACGGATCGACGTTATTGGGAAGAGTTTCAAAGACGGAAAATTGCGCTGCCAGGTCGTTGGAGTAAACTGAAGAGAATTGGGTGTAGTTCTGATACAGGTCCTGGGTGCCTCCAGGGTACGTGAGGGAAGACTCCGCGGTCTGCCCATTCACGTAGGTCTTGCTATACATGGAGTCCGCTGGTAGCGTAGATGCGTCAGAATAGACGAGTTGGGGCGATTCCGTGAGACCGGAAAGGGTCTGGTTGCCCGAAATGTCAATCCCTTGATACGATGCATCGGTAGAAGGGGTAGCAGTGAGGGAGGCACGGCCATCCCCTAGGATGTCCAGGCCAGTCATGTTGACTGGCGAATTGAAGATGGAGCCGTCATCCGAACCTCCTGGTGATGAAGACGACCATGATATTGAATCATAATCGTAGGAAAGTGATCCCTCCGAGGGGAAAGGGGGTTGGACCAGCCGAGGCAATGAAGCAGAAGGCGTTGCGGGGGAGGCGCTAGACGAGGAAGAAGCGCTTTCTGTTTTTCTTTCGGAAGAATAGCGAGCGTTCTCAGGGGATTTTCTCCTCGGTCTTGCACGCGAGGGGTCGGCATTAAACCTCGTGATACTATTGTATCTGCACGGCAACCATATAAGGATATTGTCCATGATGGTGTACAAGCACATGCGTACCTGTTCTTGGCGGACAGTCCCGTTCGTCCAGGGAAATAAGTTTTGACAATCTTCGTCCAAACTTTCCCGTGTTCGTTAACTGCCTGAAGGAGCAACTCGTCCTATTTTCCGATAATTAGCGAGTGCATCACATAATGGGGGACCCGTGCGTCTCACCGCTTCAGGCGTCCACGTTGTTCTGTCGATGGCGGGATTGAGGGTATCCGTCCACCTCTTGGCACACTCTGAGATGAGAGATAATCAGCAAGGGGGGGAAACGTAGATTACAGGAGGTGTACATACGGTCACTGTTCCGCGTCTGCACAACGGAAGCAACGAGGGACCATCTGGGGGAGGAGAGGGTCAACACCAAGCTCATACCGTGTTCGAGTATACATACCTCGTCCCATAGCGTTCGATCCCTTTGACCAATCGTTCATCTTCCTCTGGGGCCCAGCCACCCTTGACAACATCCGAAGCCATCTTGGCGAACCACCTCTTGCGGCAGTCCTTGTTGGTCCTGTTAGGAACATGTTTGGCTATGGCATGCCACTTGGAAGGGTTTGGGTTGTCCGGGTCCTCTGCATAGGCAGATGAGGGTCAGTGGAGCAGGAGGTGAAGCGGCGAGGAGGAGACAGACCTTTGGCTACAGCCTCACGGAGAAGTTGATCTTCCTTGGCAGTCCAAGATCGACGTTCTCTGCAAAGCATAGCTGTGGTGTATGTAGGGTATGGTATGTGTGGAGGGGCGGATGGGTAAGTGTCGAAACCTGGAATCGTGCGAGGCTATAAGTAATCGAGGCGGATGATAGGCAGGACTTTTATTCTGTAGGCCTCATACCAGTATTCCGGGATTGGTAGTGGGCCCTGGCTTTCTCACACAGAGATCGGGATCAATTGGGTACATAACGATTCAAGATGAGATTAGTGGCGAGATCTGGTCACCCATGGCTTATGTGCCAGCGATGTCCGATGGGTACTGCCGTGTCATATTCCTAACCCGTTCCTAAAGGAGTTTCGTCACTTTGGGATGCATGCGCTCAGTCGCATGTGCTTGATTACGGTTGATTCATGTCCTCAATTCACCCAGTCGGACAGCACTCTCCACGGCCTCTCTGCCTGGCAATTCTGATCACACGAGGTTCCTTCCGTGCAGCCAGGTATTCTTGTAATTTATCCACAGTGCAGCAGTGTCAGATGGCTGCAGGAACGCTCGGGTTTACTCGGTTGAACGTGGCGATGGCCGTCTAAGCCAAGGAGATTAGTAGCAATCACCTTTGCGCATGCCTCCGGTTTTCCCCTGATTTCCTAATGCGGTAAGTTTTTTGGTCCTCGGATCTAAATATAGGTGTTGCCTCAACGGGGGGTGAGGCTGGTTTTGGGTCCGCTTACTATAGCGACAATGATGGCGAAACATAATCGATGCATCGTGACAAGCGTGCAAGGCCATTTGTTCGCTTTTCGCCTGTCGGCCTGATAGTCGACTACATTTCACCAATCCGACGCCGCCAAAACTCGCCTTGCTGCGCGGCGTTTTCGTACGATTATTATCCAAACATAAACAGCACGTTCCATCTCTTCGCTTCGTGCATTTCGGAGGGAAAGTTGATGGCTGTACCAAAATTCTCGCACATTGCCACCAAGAAGAGCTTCTTGAGCTAAAAAGTTGTAACACTTTTTCATCGACATCGCCGCTCAAAACCGCAGTCAGGTCCACATCGCCCATTTGAGTGTCGGGGGGAAGCCTTCCCCCAGGGATAAAAACGCCTGGACGGATGCGCGTCACCTGCTTTGGCTGTTCCCGCGCGTGTCTCCGGAATAGGAATGTCTCTCGTTTGTCTCGTCACATCGAGGGCATTTGGAACACCGCCGATACCCTGATAGCCGCGGGTTAAGTCGAGGAAGCCCCTGAAGGAGAAATATCTGGGCGATCAGGTCGCTATTTAGTATAGAATCCGTCTTCCTTTCCAGTCTCTGCCAACTATTTTGACTTGCCCGCGTCATGGCCTGTCCGTTATTGGAGATTGTGACTTGATGTGCGCTATTAAGGCTCCCCAGGAGGTGCTGAGTCAAAGCATCACCATCTTCTCCACTCGTCAGGGCTTCGGGAAAAGCATCAAGTCCCCCTCCCTGACTTTGAGAGCGTCTGAACACGGATTTAGTACTCCATGGTCAAGTGTTCATCTGCTGACTTGTTCTCGAATTGGTGATAGAAGCTGTCAACAACGTTCGTAATATGTTTGCTGCTCAGCCCATGACGCAATGGAACCTAGGGGTTGCAGGGACTTTGTCCTATAGCTCCTCGGGGTCCACTCCCACACTCGACATGTCTCATAGCTATGAGAGCAGTATTGCGATAGTCCATTGGAGTTACAGAGAATGTTGGTTGCTTCACATGCTTCACTATAATTGCTACGCGAAGAATTAAGAGCAAGCGATGTCACGCACAGCGAGCTAAGCGTGTTTCTTGCGCGGCCAACGGAACCGTGAGTTGTTCGTGTTGGTTCTGTATCAGAGACCGCTTCACGTACGTTGACGGCCGATGCCCCGTGCTTCAAGGACCATCCATAAAACTGGGTAACAACTCGTACATAGCCCATCCGAGCTATGAAACTCAGGTCGAGGACAATAGGCGCCCACAGCCACGTTTCTCACACTGATCGACATGCACAAACAACGACTTTTGACAAAGTCAACAACGCAATTCCCTGCCATCGTTTCAGCCACTACAACATAGCGAATGGAGCTAGTATCAACGTTGTCAATACTCCATTAACGATCTCTTTACCCGTTTCTAGTGTCAGAAAAAGCTTGAAATCAACTATTCCGCCGAACATCGAAAAAAAAAACCTACTACGATACACACGCGATCAATTTCATTTGACACCAGCATTCTTAAGAACTACTTGCTTCCACGTTTTAGAATACCACCATGCCGACGAAAACGTGTGTGTGCCCCCAACGATACGCGACAGCCGCGAAGCTATAGATAACGTTTTCAGTGCGTCTTAGCAATCGGCTAACGAAGTTCTATCAGACTTGTCTCTGAGACAAAACCAGATCATAATGCACTTGTCAACAGTAACAAGGATGGAAAGCGATACTACGAGGCAAAAGCGACGCGATGTGATTGCCCCGCTGATGCAAACCAGAACAAATAGGAATAGGCATGGAAGGCCTAAAACAGGCTACCCTGGGTTCGGCTATTTAGTCGGAACTCTCGACAATCCAGCATCTGGTAATCGCCGGTTCAGTAGTAGCATCTGCAATATTTGGGAAGCGCGTGAGATGATACAAGGCACGCATTAATAGTATCAACACAGGCCATCAAAAACCTCGACCGGCGCGCAAGACTTTACAGCTCCCCCGCAACGCGAGATGAGATTCTTGCGGTTTTAAAGGAATTTCAAGAAGTATGTCACTCCACCTGCGCTGAGAATGGTGAGAGTTGTCGGTTAACTACGCACGTGTTCACGGAATGATCTTTTATCAGTATGAGCGGCGGTGTCAAAAGTTGGTTTATATGACCTGAAAACGAGGAATAGGTTCGACAAAACACCCTATCGCGTACAAGGAAGCAAATGAAACCCATTCTTGACCCGCCCAAGTTAGGCTTGCAGAGAGAAGTTGGATAACTCAGCAGCTTCTACTGGGCAGCCGCCACAAGTAGCCGTTGAGGGAACCATGACAGGCAGCGTACAAATCTGGTCTTTGCGTGACCATAATCGTGCAGACACAATAGATCATCAATGCGATGAGGAGTTCTCCAAAACGAGGTAGGTAGAGCGCCGGGTATTTGTCCGGAAGGTAGATCACAACGCGCCAGATGCCACCCAGATAGCCGAACCAAGGATTTACGGAATTTGATCCACGAAGTTGACATTTGGACGGCGACGCGATATTCGTGAATAATTTCAGACGACCGCCAAGAGCGGAGGTGATCGCTAGAATGTATTTGATACTTTACAGTTGTCAAAGACACCTCGGTTATCTGTGAACCACATTGTCAGCTCGACGAGAAGAAGATGAAGTGTCGGATCTAGCAGAGGCGGGGAGAATTAATAGATCATTGGGGGGGGGGGGCGGTGTCGCGTTACTATACTTCCCTTGATTTCGCTAAAGAGGACTACCAAAAGGGAGGGACGTAGTTCCTGCGACTTGAGATATCTTCGGGTCGTGTGATGGCTTCTGCACTGCAGTCTGGTTAAAATCGACATCACCTTTTCCCCAAGGGAAGTCAAGGGGATATGGGACCCTGCCCAAAATATCGTACCGCGATAATGACATGTTCTGAGCACTAGGGATAAAGGACCAACCTCCGAAGAGTTCGAGGGGAAGATTGCTAGACGACTGTTGTAGACACATCCTAGCAACCAGATGTAAGAGTGCTCCGGAGCAGCTCAGGAACAATATTATTGATGTCTGATTTGTTGTGGGACTACCCTGCAGATCGTGCCATTCGGTGTAAGAGGTAGCACATAGGTTGATGTAAGATGAGATGAGAGTATTGAATCTAACGCTGAGGTCATAGGGCGGGCTGGGTTGACACCCTACGTCATTGAGCAGAAAATCCGCCGCTGAAAGCGGAACCGACAAGAGACTCCTGAGCAATGTCATCATAGTTTGTGAAAGACGTCAATGGAACCTTGATATACAGAGGAAGGACAACCCTGGTGCAGATGCTTGTGGCTTGAGAGCAACAGTTGAAACTGAAGGTTGACAATGAGAGAGAGGATGCGTCGCCACGTGACCTCAAAATTTGAGATCAGCTTTATCTAAATTATATTCACTCATTGCGTCCTATACGGACCTTAGCCACGTTCAGCAACAAGGCTTACCTTTCCCCTCTCATTGCCTTCCAATATGGCCGAAATCCACGACCAGTTCGACACAATCCTCATCCTGGATTTTGGATCGCAGGTGTGTGAAGTGCCACCTAATAACAACGACATCAGTGACGAAGGTCAAACAATAGTATAGTCACTTAATCACACGGAGGTGCAGAGAACACCGTGTCTATGCGGAACTTTTGCCCTGCACCACCAAACTCTCTGAAGTCAACTTCAAACCCAAAGGTCGCTGTCAAGCTTATCTCCACCGTCGCCCCCGTCTCACACTGCTCTTCTTGCAGGAATCATTCTCTCAGGGTCTCCGTATTCCGTCTACGACAAAGAATCGCCTCATGTTGATCCTGCCGTCTTCGAAGCAGGAGTACCGATTCTGGGCATCTGTTACGGATTGCAGGTGAGATCATTGCATTGCAAGGGAACATCGTTGCTGATATGGTAGACAATGAAAACAGGAATTAGCCTGGAATCTAGGAGGAGAAGTCACAAAGTGTGATCACAGAGAGTATGGCTTCGCAGAGGTTAAGATCAACAAGATCGGCGGAGAAGGCTCTGTTGACGCTTTGTTCGAGGGACTTGGAGAAGAAATGCAGGTGTGTCAGACAGATTCACTACCCTAAGAACAAAATTAACTGGCACATTTCGTTTCTTGATCAGGTTTGGATGTCCCATGGTGATCAGCTTTCAGAGCCACCGAAGGACTTCCACGTCATTGGTCATACAAACACTGCACCCTATGCTGCCCTTGCCCATAACTCGAAACCGTTCTACGGCATTCAGTTCCATCCAGAAGTCACACATTCTCCTCGGGGAAGGGAGGTCATCGGACGTTTCATCTTGAACATCTGTCAATGCCAGCCCAACTGGACTATGGTACTTCATTTCTTTCGTTCATGTGTACATGTGTTCTGATCACCAATACGTCATTCTGATCTTTAGGAAGAGTTTATTGGAAAAGAGATTGCACGCATTAGGGAGATCTGTGGACCCAAGGGTCGAGTCATCGGGGCGGTGAGCGGTGGTGTCGATAGTACGGTTGCAGCAAAATTGATGCACGAAGCCATTGGTGACCGGTATGTCATAGGGATGCACACCAAAAAAAAAAAACCACTGACGTTCTTTTCAGGTTCCATGCCATAATGGTGGACAACGGTGTTCTGAGAATGAATGAAGCCCAACAAGTTTATGAAATGCTGAACAAGAACCTAGGTGTCAACTTGACTGTTGTTGATGCCTCTGATCTTTTCCTCTCGCGGTTGGAAGGTGTTGACGATCCAGAACAAAAGCGAAAGATCATCGGGAATACGTTCATTCATGTTTTTGAGGCTGAAGCGGCAAAAATAGAGGTGGCCGCGGAGGACGAAGAAAAGGGTGGTGTGGCTAAAGGACGCGTGGAGTGGTTACTCCAGGGTACTCTCTACCCAGATGTCATCGAAAGCATCAGCTTTAAGGGTCCCAGTGCTACAATTAAAACGCACCACAACGTCGGTGGACTCTTGAAAGACATGAAGCTAAAGTTGATTGAACCCCTTCGAGAGTTGTTCAAAGGTGAGAAGCCATTCAATGGGATCCAGGTTCGTTTACCAGTAGCTAACATCTTCGTTCATTGGTGACTTGTTGCCCTTGGACTTACTCTAGATGAAGTCCGTGCATTAGGGAAGCTCCTCTCAATACCCGCAACCCTCGTGCAAAGGCATCCTTTCCCTGGACCAGGACTGGCCATTCGTATCCTCGGACCCGTTACGCGAGAACAAGTCAAGATCCTCCAACATGCTGACAACATCTATATCGAGGAGATCCGCAAGGCCGGTCTCTATAATGAAATATCTCAGGCCTTCGCAGTTCTGCTACCTGTGAAAGCTGTAGGGGTTATGGGGGATCAGAGAACCTACGAACAGGTAAGTTCAGTGCACCCCCCCGATTCCTCTCCACAGGAAGCAGGGAAAAAAGAGTCAAATAAACTCAATCGGCACTACACCCTAGGTCATCGCTCTACGTGCTGTTCAATCTGAGGATTTCATGACCGCCGATTGGTGAGTGTTTTCTGGCTTCTGTGTTTGCATATCGCAAGGGTTTAGTTCCGACCCTAACCGATCACCACCAATTTCCTATCTATATCACACTGCGGTCTTACATGTACCATACTGCGTTTTCGAAATCGAAATCTGCAGGTATGTATTCCCCCCTGAGGTCCTCAGGCGCATATCGTCCCGTATTACCAATGAAGTGGCTGGTATCAATCGGGTGACATATGACATCTCGTCAAAACCTCCCGCGGTAAGTTGCTTTCAGTCCTCTGATCAATCATCATCAGCTGATGATTCGACTTGTTGTGTCAAGACCGTGGAATGGCTGTAGTCCGGTGATTATGGTTTGGGGCGAGGAAGCGAAATGCAATGCAAGGAGCTCCCTGCTTGTTTCAATCTTCGATTGAATGTTGGTGCTTCAGGAATAGTTAGAATTGTATTTTGGGTGCAATTAATGGGCAGTGGGTTGTTGTTACAAACGGATATATACTTCGTTTCGCATCTCGGGCTCAGTGATGATATCTAATCTGTGTCCTGGCATATTGGCATCAGTCAGCAGACTAGGTAATAACCTATTCGAGCACAACGGCATTGGACTTCCACGTCGATCCCTTGCCACAAGTGGGTTATGAACCGCATCGACGATATCGGTTTTTCAAACGGATTCTCATGCCATTCCAACCAGAAGGGGTATCCCCACATTCGGGGGGGGCATCTACAGATAATCTCCTCGCCGAGGCGAAGTGATAATCATAGTTCGTGACATCCCATCTTCTTGTCAAATTTCCAAAAATACTGTGACTATTGTGAGCTTCAACTTTGGTGTGCATTGTCAAATTAGACATCAGGCGATAATTTAGCGTGCTTTCGAGTATCACTCGCGTCATATATCAGAATGGTGATTTGTGGTGTGGTGTAGGCTTCGTTAGACGTCATAGCCGAGGCGTTAATGCTGGAATGTCAGAGTTGATATGGGTATAGAACGACCTCAGACCCTGTCCCTTCTGGCCTCGTGTCTTCGGCGTTGGACAGATGGGGTGTAGACTGTTTCGCAGGAGGCCTCAGCCACGCCAGATGGGAATGTTGAAATGACTATGAATGATACTGTTACACCAAGTCAAGGAATAGCCGCGTTTGATGAGTTCCTTGTGTGTGTGTGTGTGGCTGATGTTGGGTGATGGTTGGTTCTCAATAACAGCTCTGTTTGACTGACAAGCGCGCCATAACTTCCGCATGTAATCTCCCAGAGACAACTGAACAGTGGACGCAGTAGAGTACGTTAGGGTACCACCAGCCTCGCAGTTTCCCATGTCCGTGGAATTCCCCAGTCCACTAATTTTAGTCCGGACATCAAGGTATTTCGCTGCCCCTCGCTTCCTTGTCCCCTTAAAACATTTAGTGAGAAAACAAAATACTGAAGTTGTCACTGGGTGGCGTACATCTCCTAATGCCCAAGTCCCATCTTCAACGCGCCCATGCGGCTTCGAATAACCGGCCTATAGTCGATCAGAGACCATGAGGTGCTGAGTATTCGGGATCTACATCTTGGCGAGATGGAGTTCGACATATTTCCGGTGACAAGTTTTTTCTCAGAGTTTGTGCACTTTTGGGGGTAGCCAGATGGCGGTTTACGGAGTCTTTTACCTGCGAGTTTTTTCTCATGGGTAGTACCTGTGTGGCATCGGTTGGGGGGGGGGGGGGGGCGGGGCCGAACCATATTCCGAGGGGGACAGCTGTGAGTGCAAAAAGATTGGGGAGATTGAGAATTTTGAATGCCGGAAGGAGGTGTAGCCAAAATGGGTTTGGGGGATCGGTGATGGGACGGACGGTTTCAAAACACCAGCGTGTTGCCTTGATGGGGGTACTGTACCGTAAGAGGAATTACCTCGGACGGAAAAAGTTTCGACTCCTAGTTGTGCTAAAGCGGCTTTGTGTGGGTGAGTAAATCAGCTAGCTTAGTGGCGTGTATCCGTGTCATTGTTCATCTAACTTGGACCTAGACGGATTAGACACTAAAACGTTCATATATACCTGAGCAACGGTAACTGGATACTAATCAATTCAGTTCTCAATCATGATTCCCATGATGGTTGATGTCGAGGGGGGGAAGCTATTAGCCATTGATGTCCGTAACTTTCATGATTACGATCATGATCACCATGTGCCTCTCCTGTCCAACTGAGTCCTGTCAATGAAAGGAACGGGGGGCTGTGTGGACCGATAACCTTGAGCCTAACCTAATCCAAGTGGTGTAATAACAACCCCTCTCCTCCGTATTCCATGGAAGGTGAGATGGTGCAGGTGTTCATTACCAGTCCTTGGTTTCCGTTAATGACGGAGTCAACATCATGGAGGGGAACAACCTTGGGTTGCCTGGAAAACTGGTTCTGTGTTTTGGAGAAATGAACCCACTCTCCAGTTCTTCGCGATCTCGTTTGGTGTGGATCGTGGGGGGGGGGGGGGAGGTACTTGTATTATGTGGTTAATGAAATCTTGACTGTCAAGGATAGTTTTGTGGTCTTATTTGGGCTGCACTCGAATGTAACATCTAAACATCTATGCCATTAGAGAACCTAGACATGTGTGCAATAGTCAGGGGGTGGAGGTACTTGTATTATGTGGTTAATGAAATCTCGGCTGCCAAGGATAGTTTTATTTGAGCTGCGCTCGAATGTAACATCTGAACATCTGCGCCATTAGAGAACCTAGGCATGTGTGCGGTGAAGTAAGTCCTGGAAATAATGCCTCAGCTCGATGAGATCATGCATCAGCGTGGTAGTTTGAAGTGTAGGCCCTCAACCTCCGATTGGCGTCCAGGAACTTGATACGGGGAGTGGTTGATATGGGTCAGGAGTCAGTGTGATAGTCACAGCCTTACAAATTAACCATTATTTCACATTTTGGTGACAAAAGTTCGAATCCCAATCATAGGGACTTCACACTTTGGCTTGAAGATGGAGTGGATCGGTGCATCAAGTATCCCCATGGATGAAAATACCCGTGACACGGTGGTGGCGGTAGTGGTGGGTGACGGGGACTGAGAGGCGGATCAGGTTAAGATCAGATGATTGCCAGCATCTGGTTGCAGCAGCCTTCTTGTGGATGTCCTAATGCACTGCTGTATGATATAATGCAACTAGATAATTGTAATGTCCGCGGGTGGAACTATGGGGAATTTCTATGCATGAGATGGATGACCCGATTGTTGAGGGGAGACACAAAGATGGATATTTGAATTTGGTGATCGATGGTATGATTGCATCTGCTGTTGGCAGATGAAAGCTAGCATGGTTTCGAGGGCCGTTAAACATATTTCAGACAAGCACGTGACTGGATGAGGGTTTCTCGCATGACTGGGGGGGAAGATGTTGGCAGTCAACAGGTCGAATGTATAGTAGAAGGATGAAATCCAAATTTCAATTTCTGACTACGACGATATATAGTATAAGTGGGAATACCTTTAGTCTTGGGTTGAGTCGGATGAGGTCCTGTGTGAGCATGATGGCTTCTGAGAGCTTGATAAAATTAATCCTCGATCGAGAGTTGGGAATTGGTGTGCAGGGAAGTACCACTGGAAGGACCTTGCTGATGGGCGAAAGTGGACACAAGATATAACGTCCTAGAGCGATCCCCGATGGGCTGGGTCACCCTAGATACTGGCTAAGAAAAAAGAGTCGCAAGGCGGTGGATGAATTCAACCTAATTTTGCCCCCCCAGAAAAAGGGGGTGAACTCGATCTCTGGGGCATCTGCCGCCGGTGGAGTCGGGCATCGCAGTCAAGACATGTCAGGAGCATGGTGTTAGAATTTGGAACTGTGGGAAGGATTCTTTTACATGAGGGAAGTCAAGGTCAGGAGGGTCCGTTTCGGAGGATGACATTTTCGGCGTGGAATGCAAGAGAAAAGGAGTCCGATACGGAGACACAGCAAATACCTACAGCTGTACAGTAGGAGCTTAGTTGTCACATTGCAAGAGCCCCTTGAGGGTTGTGAATGTCGGTCCCGGAATGGCAAGTGACTCACCTTTCTGAGTAAATTTCCACCACGCCTCCATCCCGTTGCACTGGTGCCTGTCCTCGTGACATACAGACTTGAAACTTGCCACTATCCTTGTTCCCTGCTTCCTGTCCTTGTAATAGTATAATGGGTGCGTATCTATCTTGTTCTATCTGAACACGCACCTCACAATGCATCTGATGTCTCCCAGGTATCCCAAAGGTTGGTCTTGTTGCAGAATTAGCGCACACCGACGTTGCTCATGTTCCCCATTCTAGTTCTTCCGCTACATCTCGTAGGTTGCCGCGTATCCAAGTCTCCTGATGTGTTTTTCTTATCTCCGGGATAGTGAACGCTACCCTTTGACGTCACAACTAATCCAAGAGAACAAGATTCCAGAATTTGGTAGGTCTCTGGGACCTTGACACACAACGTCCCCGCTGACCGCAAGCAGATAACCTATACCTCGATTTCAACGGCATCATCCACAACTGTGCGCTGCCTGCTATCCAACGACATCATTCCGTGCCACTTATAGTTGCTCTAGGTTCTCATCCCAATGACGAAGACGCTCATTTCCGACTTTCTGAAGACCAAATATTCACATCTATCTTTGCTTATGTCGACCACCTTTTCAGCAAAATCAAGCCGAAAAAGTTGTTCTTCATGGCGGTTGATGGCGTTGCGCCTCGTGCTAAGATGAATCAGCAACGCAGCCGGCGTTTCCGTTCTGCGAAGGAAGCAAAGGAAATCAGAGAAAGGGCGGAGAGGAAAGGAGAAAAACTGCCAGATGAAAAGGCCTTTGACAGCAACTGTATCACACCAGGTGCGCCTCCTTCATGCTTTGGGCTGTTTTCGTGCGCACTGACCCCCCCCCCCCCCCTTTTTTTTTTTCATAGGTACACCCTTCATGGCCCGTTTGTCCGAGCAGTTGCGCTACTTTGTTAATAAGAAAATATCCGAAGATGCCAATTGGCGAGGCATCCAAGTCGTGTTGTCTGGCCATGAGGTTCCAGGAGAGGGCGAACACAAGATTATGGAGTACATCAGGTTGTCCCGGGCACAGCCGGACTACGACCCCAACATTCGCCATTGTTTATATGGCCTGGATGCCGATCTTATTATGCTTGGGCTTTTGAGCCATGACCCTCATTTCTGCTTACTACGAGAGGAAGTCAAGTTTGGTCCTAGTTCGAAGAAGAAGAACAACACGAGGTATGGGGGATTATTGTTCTTCATTCCAACATACACACGTTGCTTATTGCACTGCACACACAGCCTGGAGTCGATCAATTTCTATCTGCTTCACCTTTGCCTTATGCGCGAATATCTCGATCTCGAATTCCGCGATATTGAACCAGTGCTACCTTTTGAGTACAACTTGGAGCGCATTATTGACGATTTCATTTTGCTGGCTGTGTTCGTCGGCAATGATTTTTTGCCCAATCTTCCCGATTTACATATCCATGAGAATGGATTGGAGAAGCTATTCGAAGTGTATAAGAAGGTTTTGCCTGGCCTCGGTGAGTTTTTTTTTTTCGTTTCGGCGCAGCAAACCCAACAGCATGACCTGACTCCCTTTTTTTTTTATTCCAGACGGTTATATCAACGAAAGCGGCGTCATTAACGTCAAACGACTCCAAGTCGTTCTCGACGAAATGGCACAATGGGAACAGGAGATTTTTGAGAAGGAGTATGCGGATTTGAATTGGTTCAAAGGAAAACAAGCGAAACACGTGAAGGAGATGGAGATGGGCCGTAAGCGGTCCAAACTTGGTACGCGTCCATCTTTCTATATCATGAGTATCTCCTACAGCTGCTACGCGGTTTCCGACAGTCTTGACACAGCCGCAAAGAGAAATCTTTAACAAAGTCAAGGCATACATTCTCGACAGCCGGGATGAGCCTGTGTCCAAAGCTGGGAAATTGTCCATGCTCAACACCTTCCCTGCTCGCGAGCGCGCGTTTATCAATCGCCTCGCAGAAGACTTGCACCTTAGCGTGCGATGGGATGAATATGACGAGAATGATAATAATATCGTTACTTGGCGCTTACCCGGGGTTTTGGAAAACGACAACATCGAGGAGGACATTGAGAAGAGTAGTCTCGCAAGTGCGAATGTGATCGAGGAGAATGCGGAGGAACCGCCGGATAGTGAGTGGGAGGACGTAAGTGATGAGGATGAAGGCGACGACGAGGAGAGTCGTGCGGCTGTAGATCGGGTATTGCAGAAGTATGAGAGGGCACCTACTTTTGATGATGATGCAGATGGTGGATTCGAGGCCAGGTATGAACGTTCGATCAAGGAGAAGATGGACGAGTGGAAGAGGGGGTATTATCAGGTTAGAAGCATTCTTTACGCATATATGTAACTCCACTAACAATGCTGACAGGGAAAGTTGGAAATATCGTATGATGACCCGAAGGCGATGGGGGACTTGGTATATCGATACGTGGAGGGATTACAGTGGGTTATGCACTATTATTACAGCGGAGTCGCGTCTTGGGGATGGTTCTACAACTATCATTACGCGCCGCGCATTTCCGGTACGTTGTTAAATATCTATGGAAAAACTCACAGGAGACTCATGCTCTATTTGACAGATTTGCGCAACGTCGATAAGATGACTTTCGAATTTGTTCTTGGAACTCCCTTCAAACCATTCGAGCAGCTTATGGGCGTCTTGCCTGCCGCGAGTATGGAGCATATTCCAGAGGCATATAGGGATCTGATGTATGATCCCAATTCGCCCATTCTGGATTTCTACCCTACCGAGTTCGAACAGGATCTTAATGGAAAGAAGCAGGACTGGGAGGCTATTGTGAAGATCCCGTTCATAGATGAAAATAGATTATTGAAAGCAATGGCTTGTAAGTCTTGATCTTCCCTAGTATACAGCTTGATCTTACACACCTTGTTGACAGCTAGAGAGCACAGACTGACACCTGAAGAGCGCAAACGCAATACCTGGGGCACCAGTACCAAGTTCAGTTTCAATCCCGACGAGCCTACAGTATATCCCTCTTCTCTTCCCGGGTTCTTCCCAACCCTTTACCGGTGTTACTGCAAAATGGAACCCTTTGATTTGCCGACGCTTGATGGCCTCCATCTTGTGCCAGGGCTTTGCGACGGCGTGTTCTTGGGCGCAGAAGCACTCTCCGGCTTCCCTTCGCTCAAAACGCTCCCGCATACAGCCGTACTGGATTTCCACGGCGTTAATGTCCACGGTAGGGAGTCGAAAAACAAGTCGATGGTGGTAAAGATCGAGAATTTACACGAGAAGACCAAGACGCAGGAGATTGCGCAAAAGATGATCGGACACAAGACGTTCATTGGCTGGCCGTTCCTCCAGGAAGGACTTGTGATTGCCGTGTCCGATTCGTTGTTCAAGTACGAGAAAATAGCTGTGATACCAAACACACCGCCGAAAGTCGTGTCTACCCCACATGCACCACCGGGTTTGGTTCACTGGAAGACTAAGGCGGAGCGTATTGAATCGGTGTATTCGAAAAAGTGTGGTGTTTTGACGGGACAGATTGACGTGCTGTTGCACGTTCGGCCGTTGAAGGGTTTGAAGCGATTGGAGAATGGGGCTCTTGTGAAGGATTATGAAGAAGCAAACAAAGAAGTCGAGCAGGCTGTGCAGATGTGTTTGGGTGAAGTCGTTTCGGAGGACCCGAGGTTCATAGAAAGGGAGCCACCACCCTTGAAGGAGGAATTCCCTGAAGGAAGCAAGGTGTTCTTCCTTGGAGAACATGCGTATGGGGTTGCGGCGCAAGTTACAGCAACAACGGAAACCAGTCTATCCGTTATCTTGGCAGTGAGTACCCCCTTGGACTCGCGCGGCGGGAGTGGGGCTTATATTTATCTTTGTTTTTTAGTTCTTCCCATCAGAGAAATCGGAGACTGAGAAGTTCAAGGCTATTGTGAACAACCGGAAAGCTTCAAGATACCTACCTTCATTCAAGGCTGCCGAAATTATTGGGATTTCGCCGCGGGCGTTGTCAAGAATCACGTCGAGTTTTATGGTCGTTGCCGGGAACGATAAACAGAAGGTCAACATTGGTTTGAGTTTGAAGTTTGAAGCGAAGTCCTTGAAGGTGGTGGACTACACGAGGAAGGACGGTAGGCACTGGGAATACAGCGACAAAGCGGTGGAGTTAGTGAAAGACTATAAGGTTAGTTTCAATGGATGTTCTGGAAACAGCCTGGTAATTAACCTAGCTTAATTCAGGCTGCGTTCCCTGAGATCTTCAGATGTTTGGATACCGACGGCGATGCAATGGTTCTTGCGTCCGAGGTTTTCACCGGTCATAAGCCAGATGAAAGGGTTCGGGAGATTAGGACGTGGTTGAAGGCAAGAGGTGTCTTGAACTTTGAGCCAGTATCCTTGTTTTGCGATCAGTTGTCCAAGGTGCGCCTACATTCTCGATCATTCCGCGATGCCGGCTTATGGCGCCCAGGAAACCGTAAAGGAACTCGAACAACTCGCGGACTCGCTAACCAAAAACAAGACAGCTGCGGATTTCAAAAAGGCCATCGTCAAGGGCATCCCGAGACAAGCGGTCCTCAAGCCTGGACACGCGGTCTATCGGTTACAAAACCAGAAGTTTGCGCTAGGAGATCGGGTAACAATGGTTAGGGACTCCGGTGCCGTCCCGTTGTCGTTCAAAGGGGTCGTTATCGGACTCAATGCGAAGTCGATGGATGTTTTATGGGATGTGCCCTTCATGTCCGGTGTAACATTAGGTGATCGGTACGTTTGCTCATTCGATCGGGAAGAAACATGCTGACTGAGTGTTCGCAATAGGTGTTCGGCATATAGAGGCATGACTGTGGACTTCAACTCGTGTCTTAACCTGTCAAATCCGCAGTTTGTCACTTCAACGAACCCGAAGGTTCCTCCACCACCGCCTATCGCTACACCTTTCAACCCTCGTTACGGGCCCCATCCCATTATCCAACCTGCTCCCGGTCAACGTCCTGCCGCGGGATTCCGTCCAGCACCCCCACAAAGGTAACACTTCGTTTGTTTCGTTGTTAGCCCCCTGTGTTAATGCATGGTCATAGTCAACCCGCCCACCCGGCTCATGTGCAGATCATGAGTAATCCCAACCGGGCAAGGGGAGGTTATGTCAATGGGCGTGGGGGCCATCTTCCTGCTGCCATGAACCAAGTTGTTGCAAACGGCCATGGTCGTGGTGGGTCCGTCTCAGGGTCGACGAATCACGTGAATGGGCGTGGTGTGCTGCCCACTCCCCCCAACCAGGCCAACGGACGTGGCAATGTATCTCACTATGCCGCTTCAGACTCGACAGCGGAGTCTGCGCCAACTACCAATAGCATAGGTTCCTTTAGAGGAGGGTCACGTGGTAGAGGATACGGGGCCGTGCGCGGCCGAGGAGGATTCAATTTGCATGCTAACGGGTTCCATCCTCGAGGAGCACCGAGGGGAGGTATGAGAGGCCGTGGCCGGGCTTCGTTCTCGCCGGTTGTATCTTGATCTGTGGTGGGCGCGGATGTTTGGCAGGTGTACCATGTGTTGGATTGTTTTCGGATGGTTTCAAATTACGTTTTCCGGAGAGGTCTCAACTCCGCTGACATGGTGGATTGTATGTTTGAAACACCCTCTGCTCGTGTTTGATATTAGGGTATCTGTATCATGTTATGGACCTGTATCTGCCCCATTATTCCCCTCTACCTCCTTTGGTGCTCAACATTCGATGCTCAACATCGGGGAGTTACAGACCCGAAATTTTTAGTGAGTCACACCGTTATTTGTTCCCATTTTAGGACAGGAAAAGTGGCATCAATCATTAATCATCAATGGCATCGTCGCGGTAGTGGGGTGACAATTTTCGAATATGAACCGAATAGGAACCAAATAACGGCGTGTTCGACTGTTATCAGTTACTTCACCCTGAGCCCTGGACCGTCAGTCGCCGTTAGCTGAAGCCATCCTGATAGGTATAAGACACAGACATAATAATCTAATAATATAAAGTGGAAATGGCTCAGCGCGGTGCATATGCGATGACGCGTCATATGAGACACCAAGCCTGCCTGTAGTGCGTCCCGATATCGGTAAGATTTGATACGCTCGCTGAAAGAACATTCATAAGTAAAGGATTAGAGTGGAATTACATTTGACCATACCAGCAAGCCAACCCACGCCCTCGATTGGATCATCACAAACACACCGGAGTGAATACTACACATCGAGCTCAACCCGCAGTGAGTATGCAACTAGCAGACCAATTCTCTCATTGCTTGGGCAAAGCCAACCGCGCTCCCACTCCGTCCATCCCAATATATACTGGCTATCTAGTGGACGAGACGTCAGCTCCAGAAGAAATCCCAAAGTCGCAATTGGCTATGATAGATGGCGTTTCTACGAGTGTGAACATCCCTCTCAGTGAGATAGGCATGTCTTGCACTAACGAGGTGTTTTTGTACTTGCCTGAGATTGAACAGTTTTGTTGCTGACTGCACTGGAACCAATTGCTCTACTACGACATCCTTAGTTCAGTCCCGCTAGAATATAATCTTCAATGCTTTTATGACCCGTCATCAGCCGGAAGACCCTTGATGCATTGGGTCCTGACCCAGCTTTGACCATGTTATCAGTAACGTTAGCCCTCCTTTCTTACTCGCTTCCGAAGCCATTGTCAACTAAGTTTGACAGGCATGTTTCCATGTGGTTCCTTGGGTACTCCTTTGGTGGACAACGGACGCCTTGCAAAGAGACTTTTTGGAGTGTTGGACAAACACTGTCCTACCTGTGAGAGTCGTTAAGTGCTATGGAACCTTTTGTCTGATGGGGAAAAAAATTGTGGGCGATATCCTGCAATCCTGCGGATTCTTTCAGGGACGAGATATTGCATATCGGCCAAACATGCTATTTTTCGACTTCCATGCTATATGTCAAGGGTTAGGAACAACAAAAGTGACGCGTCTTAGCCAATGGAAAGAGACAAGAGAGGTTCGCTCCCCGTCTTCTTCTCCTCCATAACACCTGTCTTCAAGATGGACAGACCTGAAACTACCCCAGTTGCACCCTCCTCGGTGCCCGGTACATCTAGCCTAGGCCCACATAATACGATACCAGGCAAGGCACCAACCTCATCCCCGGCACCGACCATTCCAAGTACACAAGGAATGCAATCACCCTCGGAGTCAGATCCAGAGCCTCGCCAGGCTCCGACATCACAACAGCTCACTCCAGAGAGCCCGACAGTACAGTCCCCTCCCCGGCCGACGCAAACTGCGAATAATGCATCCCAGCAAGGCCTTCAGCAGACGATCGTGCCGCAACAGCCGCCCCAACCACTTATTTCCATTCAACAAGCGCCAGAAACCGTAATTACGCTGGGAGCCGGACCAACGACTGGTTCAATCCTGGGGAGTCCCGCAGGATCCCCGCAGATGCCCAATCCTCCAACTTCTCTAACCGCTCGGCCACCTTTACCACGGCTACGGACGGCGCGTTCAACCAGCGCAGGGTTGAAAACACCATCGGAAGAGAAACTAGAGGACGCGGATACTTTATCGGGTCTCGGACTAAACGAGTTGCACAGAGATAGTGCCGTGCGCACCAACCAGCCTCTACCTCCGTTGCCTCCAGTTCGTCTAGCGTCGCATCGTCAAAGGACACTAGATAGCCAATGGTCAGCTCTTGGACAAGGAACTATGAGAAGATCAGGCATTGACTGGATAGTGCCTGTCGAAGAAAAGGTAAGGCGTTTTCAGAGTGGGAAACTGTTTTCTGAACTGCCGGTAGCGCAAACGAACGGTCGGTGAGCGTCTACAACCCACACTCGACATCGCCATGGCGGAACGCGATAAATATGCCGCCAAGGCAAAGGCGACTGGGTGGGCACTTAATGCAGCTATCGGGTTTCAGGTGATCTTGGGCTCCTTGACGACGGGCTTGTCGGTAGTAGCCACGACTGGCCGCCAGGTATGAATACTTTCATACTGCTGGCGCGTGTCGGATGAGCTAACTGACTGTTCACATTATTTTCAGACTGCCATCCAAACGACTATCCTTGGTAAAAATTCATACCGAGAATCTTGGAAAACGCAAGACTGACGAACTGTGAAAGGTGGTTTATCAACGATAGTTGCTTCCTATCTTGCACGGGCGCGGGGATCCAATGAGCCGGAATTGTCAATTACCCGCGTGAAGGACCTGGAACGTTTCATTCGTACAGTCCAAGCATTTCAACTTGATCACGGACACGTCGATACAGATGAGTGGGATAAGGAGCTCGATCGCTTCCGCTACCACTTTGAAGAATTACTGGGAAATGCGGACGGGTGCAGTCGCTCTTTTTATTAGAGGGGATGTTGCAACCTGACCACTGCTTTAAATTCAGGGAAAGGAAGCTATCACCAGTATAACCTAAACATGGGCTTCATCGCGCTGTATCGGAGAAAAGATCCTTGTCAACGCGCCGTTTGTGTGCCTCGACCTTATTATACCCCATTTATTCCTTATCTTAGTTCATTGGTCTATTCATCATGACAGTTATTCCGCGTGTATGTCGTATCAGGTGGTATCACATCAGTGGTCACATGATGCCTTGGGTCTTCTGCCTTCCTCGCCGCGGACTAACAGCACATGTAAATCTCACCAAAGGGGAATTGATAGTATGCAGAATGAATGTGGGGCAACCTCCTTTTGTCCTGTTAAGAATAGAGTGGTGGGAAAACGTCCCTATCACAGGCGACCCTTGAGCCATTTTCAAGACCTCCCTCCTTTCTCTTCGCCCCACCCCTCACAGGCTGTTTAAACCCAGAAGCTGGACGAAGATGCGTACAACAAGAGCGGAAGGTGATACTCAGGTCATCGGGAGATCCGTTAACGAAGTATGGAAGAATCCGATAACACAAATACTCTTGATCTCCATAATCTGTTTCTGCTGCCCAGGTAAGTTCTTCATATATTCCATTTATTAAAGATCTAACAGAAGGATATTAAAGGGATGTATAATGCTATCAGCGGCCTGGGCGGATCAGGTCAACTCGACAGCACCGTCGCGGCTAACGCAACTGTAGCTCTTCTAGCGGCAACGGCAGCGTCCGCAATTACCCTTGTCCCCCCGGTTTTTGATGTGAGGTTCTAACACCGCAGTAATTGTATTGTACTGGATAATTGAGAGCATCGATAGATGTTCGGTCCCCGAACATGCCTGCTCCTAGGTTCGTTTGATTTTGTTCAGTTGAGCAACTTCGTGATGCAATGGGTTGTTAGGTGGATGGTGCTATCCTTTGTACTCTGGTTCACTCTTGTGCTACAATCATACACACAATTCGGCCTTTGTAATTGCCAGCGGGGCTATACTCGGCATTGGTGCATCCTTCCTTTGGGTGGCACAGGGAGCTGTTGAGTAGTCTGGCCCCTACTTTTTAGTATGTTGTGAGCTCATGCAGTTGTGCTTAGATCATGGTTTCTTATCCACTGCCCGATCAGAAGGGACGGGCCATAGCTTTATTCTGGGTATTGAATCTTGACCTCCTACGACCAAGGGCAATGCTGAAGTATTTTGCGAATAGGTTATTTTCAACCTCGGGGGCGGTATCGGATCTTTTATCTCGTTTGCATTAAACTTCCACTCACATAGTGGTACCGTCACCGATGGGACCTGTAAGCGCTTAATAGCAGTCGTTTGTTTTTCTCGCGCTGAACTCTCGTAAATTAAGATGGTGCATTCATGGCAATAATGAGTACGTGGCCCTTGGTTCCGAGTACAAATTCACATCAAATCTGACGACGCACTTGTGCAACCCAATTCGATTCTCACCTCAGTTTTCGGCTGGCTTTCTTCCGTCTGCGTTTTCCCGCCGCATAAAGTCATTAGACAAGATGGTACACTGGCCGGACCACCGCCCTCGAAGAAAACGGGATTTATCTCATCTGTCCGTCGGGAGTTCCGCAACTTTGTGACGGCAATGGGGAACTGGAGAATTATTCTACTCATCCCTGCCTTTTTCTGTGCCAACTTCTTCTACTCCTACCAACAGAATAACGTTAATGGTGCGTTACCCTGATAATGATTTATTTGTGGAGCCCAAGAGGACTAAAATCGAGATCCGTTGCCGACATTTTAGGGGATGTCTTCACATTGCGGACGAGATCCCTGAACGGAGCAATGTATTGGATCGCCCAGATGGTGAGCCCGGATAGCTGCAGGGATGACGTTACACTAATTAACTATCGATCCAGTTTGGTGGATTGCTGATTGGATTCCTTCTTGATCTGAAATTCCTCTCGCGACCGCAACGTGCGCTTCTGGGGTATATTTTCGTGTTTACAACGGGTTTTGTCATCTGGGGTGGTGAGTTTCTCTCTTGGCATGTTCAATTTTGAAAGTGAATCGAAATGTTTCGCTTAGGTGGACTTGCCTTCCAACGCTGGGCCAACCGGATCGGGAAGAAGCAATGGCTTGATTTCTCCGACTCAAAAACCTTTATTGGGCCATTTTGGCTGTAAGTGTATTACCCTGCTTCGGAGGGGTTGTTTTAAGCGAACATTTCGATCGCAGATACTTCTTCTATGGGGCCTTCGATGCTTTCTGGCAAGTGAGTACGAGGTATACCTGTGATGCTGCAATGATTATTGATGAAGATCAGTCATATTGTTATTGGTTGATGGCTTCACTCGCTGAAAGCCCTCAAGCGGCAGCTAAATTTGTTGGATGTCAGTATTCGAGGCCGATACCCCGACCCGGGTTCAAACAAGAATAAACTAATCACATCTGATATACAGTGTACAAGACGTTCCAAGCGGCGGGAGGTGCTGTTGCTTGGAGGATTAATGCGTTGCACTGTGAGTCCCGGAGTTTCAGTCCAGTTTAAGCTACTAAGAGGCTGAACCCTGCCCCTATGAAGATCGTCCGATCACACAGCTCACTATTAATTGGGCGCTTTTCGGCAGTGCATTGGTGATTGCATTACCGACTGTTCTGTCCATCACACCCTCGCCCGTATCTGACGGTGACGGACCCCAAAGTGGACACGATGATGACATAACGTCGGGAAAGGACTCTAAGCATTCGGAATGAGCCTCCTTACAAGAAAAGTGGTATCTGTGGTAGTGTACCAATTACTCCTGTCCCGCGTTCATTATTAGTCCATCATCCACTCCGAGTTGGACTGGGAAAACTTGTTTGTCAGATACACAACCCGTCAATGCATCTTAAACGCCCATGGTGACTGTTCTAATGTTTGGAGTCAAAGGCGCCGTCAGCTTGTAGTATAGCATTATCAAGATTCTGGCTCAGAAACTTGGAGGCTACAAATGGAACATGCTTTACTTCTGTTGTCCCTGCAAACAATGTTCATTACCATCGCGTGGAAATTCGCACACTGTCCGAGAGCTGACGAGCTTGTTCATGCTTTGAACCAAAATCGCACCAACGACGCCATATCCAAAACCTCTCTCTCGAGGCGATGTTACCCGCTCATCTTGACTTCTTGCTCAAACTTACTTCACCATTTGGCGAAATGACCTATTTGAAACTAGTTAATCACAGTGTAAAGGCTCTGTAGGCGTGTGTCGTATTCACCCAAGTAATCTTGTGGAGTCAGAGGACTGGTATCTTTGTGTCGTAGTTCCTCTTAATTGCTTTTGGATCCGAGCGCGACAGCACGTGGGCTGTCATTTACAGTCTTGTCAAAACAAGATTTGGTAGTGGTCAAGAAATGCTCAGAGCATAGCCTAGTCATCTTATTCTTTCGTGCCACGGGCACATTTCGGTCCCTCTAAGGTATGCCGCCAGTGCAAACAGGTTTGTCATAGTTGGCGCGCAACCATGATATCACACTTGCGACATTACTGACTGTCAGGTATAATATTAGTTCGTATAAAAAGGTACGATTCACATGTTGGCTCGCTATCTCTCACCGTCCCCTCTCCTCATTTCTCTCGCCTTTACATACAGGTAATAATGGTCCTCAGGCTTTATGGTTTCCCCAAATCTACTGCTACTCGTCGAGTAGCCCAAATTCTCCATGAGAAGCAGGTTCCCTTCAAGTTTTTCGAGATTGACCGAGCAACCAATGAGCACAAGTCTCCTGCTTACCTAGGGAAGCAGCCCTTTGGTCAAGTGCCGTGTATCGTATGTTTTTCCTGACGAAGTCATTTATGTCGGTTGACCCCTGTTGGTCTAGGACGATGACGGCTTCATACTTTATGAAAGTCGTGCAATTTGCCGTTACATCGCTACAAAATGGGCTCATCAAGGCCCACCTCTTATCCCCACCGACTTGAAAGCCCTGGCTCTTTTTGAACAAGCTGCCTCTATTGAAGTCTCGAACTTTGACCCTTACGCTGTCAAGGCGGTCTTCGAGAAGGTTATCAAGCCGTACGTTCCGATCTCTGCGATCTCTCTGATTTCTGTCTGACCAACTTTTTTCGTTGCAGCACTCGTGGGTTGGGTTCTACGGACGAAACTGTTTTTCAAGAAGCTATCGAAACTCTTCAGACAAAGCTTGACGTTTACGAGATAATCCTGAGCAAGTCAAAATATCTTGCTGGTGATGTGTGTTCGCGCTGCACGGGTTGTTGATGAAGTTCTAATGTAATAGTAGGAGCCTACACTTGCTGATTTGTTCCATTTGCCATTTGGCTCTGCTCTTCCTGCAACTGGTGTTGACTTTTTCTCCTCCCGGCCAAACGTTGCTCGGTGAGTCGAGTGAAGTCCTACTTGTGAATTGCATTCTGATCTTGTGACCAGTTGGTTTAATGATATCACCAATCGGCCTTCGTGGCTTGCTGTCAAGGACGGTGTTGAGAGCAAAACCTCATATTGAGTAATGCGTTATAGTTGATGTTGAAAATACAAACTTGTATAGTCACTAACCTCTGACGAGGCTGTCTGTTATATGACTTGTTTGACCACGATCTGGAGTATTGACCGAGAACACCTGCGAAAAATTTCTATGTAGCATGAGACCCAGCTTATTGCTAGCTCTAATCAGCAGCATTCGTTGGTCCTCCTGCATGAACGGAGCCCAATGACCGCGATTGCATGGATGTCGTCACTGGTAATAAGAATGTTCGAGTGAGGTCTATGAGAATAAGGCAGAAATGAGATCCCTTGTGTGATAGAGAGGTAAGGGCAAGTTTGATCGATTGTCGAGTGGTCCAAAAGACTCATGAACGTATGAACTATGATGATGAAGATGATATCCCAGAATTTTGCAGAATTTTGTAAAACGGGCCGTGTGATGACACGCAGTCCAAAAAAGGTAAATGGGGCAACGCGAATTGTTGTTGATTGCCCAAATCGTGGGAACCACCCGATTGAGACTGTGATCGCGCTCCTTTGCTCCCGTCCTCATCGTCTTACACGGCGTCGAAGGCCATCCACGCGTCGTACTCGACAGCGGACACCATAGGCAGCCTACTTGATGCTCTTAAACTCGACAATCACGATCCCCATGATTCCATCTGGATCCCAGTTCCAACCACCCACCGCCAAACGAAAAGCGGATGACCCAAATCCATTAGTTGCTGCTGCCAAACGCCTCAAGAAAGATGTAAGTCGATCGTCATCTTGTGCTTCCCCCCGGATGCTGACACACCCACTAGAAATCTACGTCTAATAAACGAAAACGTAGGTGTATTTTCTATCGTTACAATGCTGGAGGTTGACATCTACCCGAGTGCTGAATGCCGAAGAAACCCCCACCGGTCTACTCATAGTCCGCGCACCTCCAACACAAGACTCGTCTTTCTCTGCCTCGCAGCCACTACCATCGTCCTCACATGACCAGACCCAGATTCCACCCAGACCTTCATCCCAACCTATATCCCGCTCCTCTTCAACACCTTCTTCCTCGCAGCCAGCTAACAAGAAATTCCGCGCGTCTTCACATCAACCCTCATCCGAGTCCCAATCCTCGCGACATCTCCATTCCGCGCCATCACCAATACCCGAAGATCCTGAACTTGAAACTGCTGTTCGCGCGATGAACGATGAAGCAGACCACTTGCGTCGGCAGTCTCACGCTCCAACGGTCATGGACCAGAACTTAAACCCCTCCTTTCAGTTTCCACGCTCAGATCTGTTGAACAAGAAGGGGAAGGGGAAGGGAAAAGAAATCATCACGGATACGTCTTTACCTATACCCCAGAATGAAACTCCTCAAATTCAACGGAATAAACGGCTACGAGAAGGGGCTATGGCTGCTATCACCAGTGAACGAGGGGAGGATGGACGGGAGGGAAGAGGTCTTGAGAGGAGACAGGATCATAGACGGAGGAACTCCATATCGAGAGGAAAGCGGATTAGCAGCGGTTTTGAAACAACGGGCATTATTAGTGAGTTTGGTTTGAACTTTTTCCGTCACACGAGCGCCTGTTCATTATGCTTCTGTAGCTTCACCACACAACTCGGTATCCGAAACGAGCTTTTACAAACATATCGATTATGACTTACCCGACTCTGAACGGTTACGCCAACTCCTCATTTGGTGCACAATACGCGCCTCTGGCACCACAACGTTTTCCAGCTCGTCCACACCGTCGAAACCGAAATCTGCGCCCAAGGACGTCCAACTGCCGAAATTGTCGGCCAAAGCAACTCAAGCGCTTAACAAAGTACAGGATGGTATTGTGCGTATGCTGGCAGAACGCAAGATTGATTTGAGTCTGTATGGCGGTCCTCCTGATCCAAGCCAAGCGGGACCGAGTGGAGTTAAGTTACGGGAGAACGAGCAGAATTTGAAGAATAAAGACTTTGAAGTGAAGTATAGCCAGCAAATCCGACAGTGAGTACGAACCGTTCTCCCGATAACATACGGACTAAAGTGTGCATGCTAGACTGGAAGAGGAAGAAGACCAATGGAAAAAGGTCTCCTTTCGCTACGAGGAGTATTGTAAGAGGTTCTCGCAGGCGATGGAAAAACGAGTTGCGGAAGCCACTTCAATGTTATCATCAAAAGCGAAAGGCAAGCAACGACAGATTGAGACTGATGAAGACCTCGACGAGATGTTACCAGACCCTCATGATTTGGCACCGGAACTACGAAAATCACTCGATCTCGCACGGAGTGTCCTCCTACATCCCTCCTCCTCTACCACCAACACAAGCCTCGGTTCTTCCTCGGCAATACTAACAACTCTGCGCGGCACAAAAGTCACACGAACAGAGCTGATAATGACGATAGATACCCTTTTACAAGACGTAACCTACAAACTCGACCGACTACATACCTTTGTGAGTGCCGCACGGACGACAACGAGAGTGGCAGAGGAGATGTTGAATGAGAGGTTCAAGTTGCTGGTGGACAATTTGGAGAAACGGAGAGTGGGTAGTCCGGAGCCGTCGGGGATGAGGGGAGGGGGAGGTGTGGATGTTGTGAAGAATTATGTCAAGAAGGAAGTGGCACCGCTGCATGTTCAGGATGTTGCTGCTTCGTCGTCTGTGGCTTTGGGGGGAAGAGGTGGAGGGATCATGGAACTTATGCGTGCGCTTTCGCGTGTTGATACTGCGCGTCATCCGTCGAAGATTGGAGATTCGGTGAGGAGAGCTGCGAGGGAGGTGCAGAGGATTGGGGAGAGTCGTGGAGGTGTTGGTGAGAGGAGATTGACGGCTGTGTATCCTCCTGGGATACTTTCCGGAGGTAATGGTGGTGGTAATGGGGGCGGTGGTGGTGGGGTAGGAAGTGGACATGGAAGTGGGGTGATGACACCTAGAAAGGTTCCTGGGACACCGAGAAGGCATGGAACGCCTGGGAGGGACCGTGAACGGACGCCTGGGCGATAGGTCTAATACGTTTAGGGAAATGGAATGAAGTGGTCATTGGAATGATTTATTGGTATTATTATTATTTGTGTTTGCCGATTTTTTGAAATTTCCCCCCTCTTCGGTTGTTTGAGGTTTTGTTGTCCTTCTGTTTTTTTTTTCGAGTCTCTTTGGAGTTTGTGTATGTTTTTTCTTTCGCTTTTGGTTTGGATTCTCTCTGCTTGGATTTTGTGTTTGTTGAAATGTAAATCAGAGTTGTTCTCTTCGGTTTATTCTGGAGTGGAGGCTAGATGTTGAGTTGAGTTGACGACTTGATGTGATCGGATTCACATCGATATGTCGTGTCGATAACACTGTTTACACTTTCTGGTCGTGTAACGTTCACTGGGTCTCTCGTTCTGCTGATTTGCTGATTCATTATCGTAGAGCGCGGCCAGAGGCGAAGGGTATCTATCCTCGAGGGCCCCCTCGCGACCTGCACTTACTTCTACCTGCAAGAGTCTAACTAGACGTCGATGGGCTGCTAGAGGCCTGAAAGGATTGGGCATGAGTCGTATACGGGCTGAGTGGCCTAGATGGTAGATCCCGTCTTTCAGTCCTTGCATAAACAGCGTAAGTATAACTAGCGAAAACTTTGCTTGATGTTTTTACTACTTGTCTCGACTCCGGGTGTCCGCACACTTTTTCCCAGCGTTGGAGGTGGGGGGTTAGTCTTATGGTGCCTGGCTCTGGCCCCGAGAGTGGTACAGAAGCCGATAGATGTTTTACCTGGGACTGGAAGGCGTTGCTGAATCAAGCATGTAATGCTAGAATATACAGGCCATTGGCCCATGCTCGTTCATCTAAACCGACTCCATGATCGACATTTTCTTTCCTTCATTTCCTTCTGCCATCTTATCCCCCCCCTTTCCTCGTGCCTCGGGTCGGAAACTCACCCCATTTGTTCGCTCGCTCATCCACTGTGCCCTCGATCGAAATGGTCAGTGGGAGAACTTCCGAACAACCGTTCACGCCAGAACTATCCTCAAGGGGTTTTAACACAGGTTCACAACAAGCTCGATGATGCTGCGAAAACACTGCCCCAAGAAGGAAATTGTTTATGGAAGGAGGTAAGACCTTGTGCGATGTCGAAACTAGGTTCGCAATGAAGGAATGGTGGGAACAAGGAGAAAGTGAAGTATGACGAAAATGGACGAGGTAAAGCCCGAGGACGATTTTCCGGATGGTGGGCCGAGAGCATGGCTTGTGGTATTTGGGGTATGTTTCCTCCTAGATCTGCATCCTGTGCACTACATTTGATTCCGGACCTTCAGTGTACCGTGAGTTTGCTCATAAGGATCTAGGTTGGAGAGCTCACTTTTATCTGGGATCTGGGTTTGGCTATATCGACTCCTGGGGTGTGAGTGCCTTCATGTTACAAGCAATTTCCTTGCATTCATACACGTCGTAGATCCTCCAAGCATACTACCCAGCAACGCTATTCAAGACCCTTTCGCCCTCAGCCATGTGCGTAGCACCTCTCCAACTCCTATCACCTCTTTTTGTTTCGTAGAGCACGGATCGGTTCTATCCAAGTATGTATCTTTTTCATCAGGACCTGGACGAGCCACTGACCAGCTTCGATCAGTCTGCCCTCGTACTCTTTCCGGCCTTGATTGTCGGGCGCCTCTTTGTCATTGGCTACTTTCGCTCCGTCCTTCTTGCCTGCAGTATCCTGTTAGTATCCACAGCGCTTCTTACCGCTCATTGTACAGAGTACTAGTATTTTTTACTTTGTCAAGGGATTGCCACTGGAGTATGTTGTGTTGAACCTTTGCTTATCTGAATTTATCTAACGCTTTTTGATGGATTGCATGCGGTGGCATATTTGGATCCTATAGCCGTTCTTGCACATTGGTTTCAGAGGAAACGGGGACTTGCATTGGGCTGTATGGCAATAGGTGGGACGACTATCCCCATTGCTGCGAAATATCTGATTCGGCATGTTGGGTGTTTGCACTCCTTTTTGTCCTCTTCCAGTTCTCATCAGATCTTCCAGTTTTCCATGGACCGTGAGGATCATCGGCTTTATTTTGTTCATACTATGTGGGACCTGTAATTTGGTAGGTGTTTGGACGTATTCGGAGATATTGAATTGATGTTGATGTACGGTACAAACAGAGAAACGACGACTGCCTCCTGTCAATGCTAAAGGTGGTCTTCTAAATCTCGTGGCGTTCAAAGAGGTACCTTATATGATCTAGGTTCATGCATTTCTTGGGCATCTACACAGGTATGCATGCCATACACCCTGCTTATGGATGCAATTTTGATACCGAACTATGTTAGTGTTGAGCGCAACTCGACTTGGGAGTTTGCCGGGTGTTGCATTCTACTTCGTCTCTTTCGCCAATGCAGGCTCGTTATTTGGTCGGTTGACTGTTGGGCTCCTTGCGGACCGTCTTGGTTTGTTGTGCATTTTGTCTTCCATTTCATCTCACCCTTTGATTTACTTCCACAGGTCCAATGAACGTCATACTCCCATTCACGTTCTTCGCAGGCACCCTCACCTATGCTTGGCCCTTCACATGCTCCACCGCTGTCCTCATCATGGTTACAATGATATATGGCTTCTGCTCTGGGTATATGGCACTTTCATGACAGACCCAGTTATGAATTCTGGAGGTGAGGAGGATGTAGGAAGAGGGTTGGGATGCTTCTGAGTGTTGCTACGGTGGGTGCAGTGGCAGGACCACCAATCTCAGGAGCTATAAATGCAAAGATGGGTGGGTTTGAGGTAGTTGGGTTTTATGTAGGTGTGTTTTCGTCTGTCCTTTGACAAGGAGGCTGTTTGTAACTGTTGGTTGGTGGAAGTGTGGTTATTGTCAGTGCCTGGTGTTTGGTCGTTGTGAGGTATCTCGTAGACTGGAAAAATTTAGTGTGATAGACCCCTGTATGGTTATAATGCATCATTTAGGTATGTGTACGGCATGGACCATGTCGCCTTGTGCTCGGATCGGACGGTAGTGCTCGAAATACCATCCTTATTCCAAGGGAGCAGAATGGCTACGTGTGATACTATGTGAATGCTCACCAAAATGGGAATGTATGCGCATTATTGTCGCCGAAGAGCCCTGATGAAAGCCTGGAAGCCTGACTCTTGTGCTCGATTTTCGAGGTGGCTTTGTTATAATTTTTGAGATCGACGACTCTGAGTTTGCGTTGCCGATCAATCAATCACGTGATAGAACTGCTGTTGCGTTCCATCACATCCAAGATTGCTCTTCCCTCCCTACCGCAGAATGTTATGCGCTCGACGTGTTTTTCGGTGTTTCCGAACACTTGAACGGATTGGCGACAGGATAACTGGTGCAGCAGGCCCGTATTTCGTTGCTCTTGCTGTTATTCTGTCCGCTACAGGAACAGTATGTTTTTGTAAGTTCTTTCATTATGGTGTTCGGGATATCACCTTAACTCAAGTATTTGTTAGTCGACGTAATTGCACCAACTCTCAACTATCATTTTATAACCCTGCCGATATGCATCTTAATTGCGCTCAATCTACACGTCCATTACTACTACGCTTGCACTGTGAAGCCTGGTTTCGTTGAGGAGCCACCGAGGGAACAAGGACATGGATTACTTTGGGCAAAGAGAATAGCTAAGAGGCGGATCGGTGATGGTGGTGTCCTTACTGCTCCTGTAAGAGTGAACGGCGTTCACGTTACGACCGCGGAGGTGACCAAGTGTCGCAAGTGTGGTATACACCGTCCGGAAGTGAGTCCACGGGACTGTTAACCCTGGTATCGTCTGACAATTGCCGAGAGAGAGCTCACCATTGCCGGATATGCAATCGTTGTGTTCTCAAGTATGACCACCATTGTCCCGTAGGTGACTCCTTGTTTACACACCGATATGTCACTCATAGGTCCCTAGTGTAAATCCTTCACTCGTCCACCTGCACATCAGATTGATTGTTTGTAGGGATAAACCAATGTGTTGGGCTACATAACGAGCGCCACTTCGTTTTATTCTTGTTCGTGTCTTCATTTCTTAGAAATCACACGCAACTAATACTCCAGTAGGGTGTACCTCGCGATAGGGACGATGTGCTACAGTATCCTCGGATGGCCCTTCCTTCTTGAATCGCTAGGGGTAACGTACAATCTCGAGGTATGTACTTCCGCGCGTACCCCCTGCACAATCTTACTTGGTGTAGTGGCCATACCGCGTTCCTGAAATTGCCTTTGCCATGATCTATATCCTCTCCGTTGTGCTTTGCCTTGCAGTGGGCATCATGGGCGGCTATCATTTGTGGAGCATTACCCAGGGAGAGACGTCTGTAGAAGCTCAAGACCACGAAGTATATCGTAAGAAAGCAAAAGAGAGAGGAGAGGTGTGCCCTTCTCTCGGCTCTCGTATCTCTCTTTACTAATTTTCTTTATGAAAGGAATTCATTAACTCGTATGATCTCGGGTTCGTATATCTAGTGTCCCACTCGGAGTTTCGTTATTTCAAATTTATGACAGGAAGCGGAAAAACCTCGAGCTATTCTTCAATATCGGAGAGGGTGGATAGTGAGTGAAATGTGTGCGCTTCATTTCCTGGCTAACACTTGATTTATAGTCCCTGGTATACCCTTATCATTCCCCTGCGCATCATGCCTTACACAGATGGACGTTCCTGGGCGCGTCGGAACGGATATGACAGACACGCTGGTGTGAGGGAAGGAGATGAGTTAACAGATGAAGAAGATGACGCAGATTAATGTTGTTTGTCAAGGGATCTGGTTTTCGACTTCGCTTTGTGTAATGTTGTCGGTGAGTCTTCCTTCCTTATTACCTCCATTTCGAGATGATATCTTGCCGGGGCCATATGACGCTTCGAAGTGTTGTGCTCTTGCTGGTGCTTGGGAAGATGGACGATTTATGTCCGGCTAAAAACTTGTTCGTCAGACCTTCGGTGCCGTACCGGAAGCTCTGAAGAATTCAGTACACCTGATTCATATTTGTCCCCCTTCAACATTCTCCACGATGGCTAATCGTTCCCCTTCCCAGGAATATAATCATTCATTTAATACCACTTTTTGGACAAGGTTTCCGGTAACTCCGAGTTAACCTGTGTACACTTGACCCCTATCGAACGTATCGTGAAATCGGCCTCTCCAGCATATGCTGATTGCTTATTGGTGAATATCCTGACTATACACCCTTTCGCACATGGAGATAGGTAAAAGCCAAGTCCAGCCTGATCCCGATTCCCTCCAGTAATCCTGGCCAGGGCACAACGGGCCTACTATCCAGAGCAAAATGGGATAAAGCATCTTGGATACCCAAAGGTGTTCGAGTACTCAAGAGAAGAAATTGGCTTGATTCCGAAAGCATTCACCGCATACTCTCACTACGACTGGAGTGACGGACTCTTGCAAACGGACCCAACTCTTCTTGCGTTCCGTCTTACTCTATTTCTTTCAAACCGAAGATATCTGTTAGAACTAAGTTGACAATCTCGGTCAGGTTCGGAAGCCCAGCTTGGGCACTGGGACATTGGCATCCCATTCAACAAATATCTATATGGGAAGGGCGAAGGTAAGATTATAGTACGCTGAGTTGCTGCGAAATTAAGTATTTATTAAATAGGAATTTCTGTAGCATACAAGAGAATCGTGTCAAACAATCGTTCAAATAAAATTCAAGGAGAAAAGCTGAAGAAAAAATGCTTCTGACGGGCTATGCTGACGGAGCCATTCCTTGAGTACTCTCGTCGATCCCCTACATGATTAATCTGAGAACAGAAGGCAAGACATCAACAAAGGTCTCTCATCAAGCTACGAACTCCCATCTTTCTCCACTCTCAGGCCTAGAAGCAACGAAAAGCGGTCCATCATCCCCAGGATAAATTGCGTAAAAGCCGCTTTCGAAATGCTTAAACTTGAAACCCCCGTTGTTTCCCGGCACCAGCATATTCCGCTGATCTCTCATCAGCCTCATTGCCTGACTTCGTCCTTGGCTGTCATGCGGCGCGACTGAGATAGTAATATCGTCGTCACCAATCAGGATATCTTCGTTTGGTCGAGTTGCGATTGAGAGTGGCCGCCTTCTCTGGATGATGAATCTCGTCTGGTGGGTTCTGGAGACCTCAACTTGACCACTGGCCGGGTTGAAGTGCCAATAGAACTCGGGGTGCAGCGTTGACCGAATGTAGAAACTGGGCAGTTCAGTTCAATGTGAGATTTGCGGCAAGTTGATAAGCTTAGGACTTACCAACTCCCATTTACATTATCAGGGCGATTGTCCGGTGGGGCGATAGGTAAAGGCTGGTCGGAGGGGATTGGATGGACGATACATAATTTCGGATCCCAGCCGTCGGTCTGGGTCCTATTTGGAAGAACGGGAACAGTCAGGTATTGGGGGTTGTGTCGACGACATTCTCTTGAACGATCGTCGACCCTCTGCACGATGCGCCAGAATTGGTCAGCAGAAGCACGAGAAGGGAATGCCACGAGGTACTAGGAAGCGAAGTAAGTTCATGAACTTGGGCGGGTGTGGATAAAAGAAAAGAAACGCACATGGCGACGGTCGCATTCCATATGCACGTAGAACATGCCGGGAAGAAAAGACATAGTAGTGAAGGGGGCAAGGTTCGAGTGGGTGGTTTGGTTGAGTCCTTTGCATACAGCTCTGCCTGGTCTTATATTCTAGTGGGCGGCTATCCAGCGACCCTGGAACAATTTCGCGTTCTACTAATGATTTTTGACTCAGTACTGCGGACAGTGCTCATAGATTCTGGGTAGTGGAAAGCTCAAGGATCAGCAGCAAACGGGCACAGCTGTCTATTCGGATAGGGTGACAGACCTCGCTTTTCTTGGAGGACGATCATCTGAGTCTCGCGTGGAACAATCAAGATGATGACAGAAAATAAAACCCGAGGTACTTAACAGCTCATCTTTTTTTGGCATAAAGTCTCTGGGGAGTTTCTAGGAGCGTGCTAAAGCACTGCGTTGTTTCGTACGTTGAGATGGGACCTCGTGCTTCAGTCATGGGCTCCCCCTGAGCCCTAGACAGGGGCTCAAGAGCGAAGCGATGTCTGCGAGCCATTGACGGTAACCTGTACTGCTTTGTGCCGTTACCTTTTCTCCCCTCTTTGAGAGTTAGGTCTTGTCCAAACTAGATCATTCTTTTTTAGTTCCTGCACTGCATCTCAATCAAGACGTTATTCCGTTATGTCCTGGAACGCACCAGTATACAGTCTCCGAATATACTACTTTGGAGGACAACCTTCGAGCTTGAGCGAGGGTGTGACAATCCTTTTGGAGGAATCCGAATATTCTTCTTGTTTCCTCTTTCTTTTTGACTTCGGGCCACAAGAAGATTTCCTTTCGTTATTGGTTGTGCTCCCCTATCTTGTCACACCTTCGTTAGCATACCACATTGAATTTATTGGTGCTCCTATGAGGTAGTACTAGAGAGGGTATAAGGTATTTCCACCTGGTAAACCTGACACCTGTGGCGAAAACCAACCAGTGAGACAGTCTACAAGGATTTTCCTTTCACTCCCCTCTAATCATAGCTGTTCTATTCCATTTTCTGGTCCATATCCAGGACGACGGCTCAACTCACTACACACAAGGACGTATAATAGTGGGCACGATTTATGCGTATTGTTGTGTTAACTTGGGGTACATATGTGGTGAATTGTTTTGGTGATCACATGCTGCTTTACCAACAACCACGATTGTTGTCCGCTTGGATCTCTTCCGCGGCCCCCAGATTCTTCCACAACACAGCGTCGGTTTCTCGCGCAATCAGAAAAAAACAGTACCCAAAACCAAAGGCTCATCAGTCACGTCCCAAGGCGATGAAAATAGCGGTAGAAGGCTGTTGTCATGGCCAACTAGACGCCATCTACAGTCACCTCCACGCTCTCGAACGACAACGCAACTACAAAGTCGATCTCTTGCTCATCTGCGGCGACTTCCAGGCTATAAGAAACTATTCCGACTTGCAGTGTATGGCTGTGCCGAACAAGTACAAAGAGTTGGGTGGGTTTTACAAGTAGGTGCGCCATTGACTTGGGTTTGCGATTTGTGGAAAGGTTGAGGTTGCTCATGAGGACGCAGGTATTATACGGGAGAGAAGACTGCGCCGATCCTGACGGTCGTTATTGGGGGAAATCACGAAGCTTCAAATTATATGTGGGAACTGTGCGTTTTGACCTTGTTGATCCTCTGTGTCGGGGCTGTTAACAAGCAAGGGTACAGATACCATGGTGGGTGGTTAGCTCCCAACATCTATTTCCTGGGCCACGCAGGCTGCGTTCGAGTAAACGGGATCCGTATAGCTGGTGCATCAGGGATCTTCAAGTCTCACGACTTCCATCAGGGTACGCACACTTCAACAGTTGGACTGTAGCAAGCACGGAGAGGCTCACGACGCGCGCAATTTACACTTTTCAGGGAGTTTTGAACGATTACCGTACACAGCAAGCTCTCTCAGGAGCATCTACCACATCCGCGAGTTCAATGTCCGACGTTTATCACTTGTAAGTCTTCTTTTCTTTTCGCCCGCTCCTGCTTTCTAATGGTGTGTCATTAATTCATAGCTCAGCCACCCAAACATCTTCCTCTCGCACGACTGGCCCCGATCCATTGAACACCATGGGGATCTTCGCTCTCTCCTCGCGCGGAAATCATTCCTCCGACAAGATATCAACAATAAGGCTCTTGGCTCCCCTCCCTTGATGGGTTTATTAAGAACACTCAAACCGGACTGGTGGTTCGCGGCGCATCTGCATACGAGGTACGAGGCAGTCGTCGTACACGAATCACCAGGTGACGGAGTCGGTAACGACGGTGGAGCGGGTGCAGTTCCAGAGGATGCACAAAGCAAGGCGGGAAATCCGGACGAGATCGCTATCGACGATGAAGAATTTGATGGTGGTGTCAGAGAGAGCAAATCTTCGGCGACAGCATCGAATACTACAGAGACGCCAGTAACTGTGCCACCCAAACGGAACCCGGACGAAATCACACTAGATGATGAAGAAGACACTGTCGAGGCACGCCCGCCTTCACCACCTCCGCCTATTCCCACGTCGCCTCACGGCCCAGTCACGCGTTTCCTTGCCCTCGACAAGTGTCTGCCAAAACGTCAATTCCTCGAGGTCTGCCTTGTCATAACTTTGTCAATACCGATAATAACGCGCTAATCCATCCCATACAGGTCGTTGATATCCCAATTCCCACACCCGGGTCCAAATCCGAATCTACGAGTGCAAAGCCTGGTACAGATGTATATACGTCCCCAGTGCTCGAATTCGACCCAGAATGGCTCGCGATAACGCGTGCATTCCATCCTTGGTTCTCTACCACGTATCAACAACCACCATTTCCCGATGAGACCGAAGCCCGGGCAACAGTCGCGACCGCAATGCAATGGGTCGTTGAGAATCTGCAGAGTGGGTCTCTTAACTCTTGTTCACTTTTTTTCCCCTATGGTTCTGATAGGGTGTATTCCTTGCAGAGAATGATCCAACGCTTGCGTTGCCAGTTCTGGACGTCCAAACATTTGCACCTACAGCACCTGGTCCTGTCTCTCCCTCACCCAATAAACGTGTGAAGGATGGTGATCCCCAGCCACCAGCGTATTCGAACCCACAGACTGAAGCGTTTTGCCGGATGCTTGGGATTGAGAATAAAATTAATACTGGTGCTACTGCGGGTGGTAGTAGATCGTAAGTGCTTGAGATTGTCGTTTGGTGTGTCAGAGTTCGCGGAAAAGGGGGGGTCGAGGGAATGCGTAGAATCGGCGGGTTGGAAAGATATGTTGATGGTTCTCTGTTGGTAGTCAAAGAACTATGCGATGCCCTCAGATCAGCTTTGACCGCCCCACAGTGTTGGTGCTGTATCTGGACGGGGTGTCTAGGGACGTAGCAAGCCCTCCGAACTTGGAGAGCATATCTTCTTTAAATTACATGCAAGCCATTATTGATTTTTCTCGGAAAGCCCTCATTCGAGGTCTCCCTCTGATAACGACTAACTGTCTGAACGTCGATGGCTTATTGAAGGCATTTGCATAAGTTATTTGATCTCAAACGAGAGCACTAGGATGTGTATTATATTTAGTGCAACAATGTTGGACAGGTATGACTTTATTGTATAGAACAATGGGAATAATTCTCCCAGACTCTTAAGGCCGCTGATATGTGACTATTCTGGTGGGAAAACAGAATGGAAGTAGAGCATATTTGCAACTTCGTTGTCAGTGATTTCCTAGCGAAAACTGAATTAAAATTGGATTGCTCCATGCCTGAACACGGTTTGCAAATAGGCGCTTGAGGAACTGATGGTGTGGCTTCTTGATTTCTTGCGCCAAACTTTGGATCTAGAAACCATGGTGTTCATCTATGCCATTGCCTGGTCACCCTCTGGGAGAAAGAATATCCTTCACTGGTACCAAGCTTGAGAATGGGCCGTAAACGCTGGGAAGCATGATAGGTTCTGTGGAACAACCACCCTCCCGGCACGTACGCTCATGCCACCCGTCCTCTCGTCCCTACGTACATGTAGTATAAAGGTTACTGGGTCTGTGTCTCCAGATTACTCGAAGAAGCTCCTTACAAGTTCAGGGCTCACGGTGCTTTTGGTAATGCCAAGGAAGGAACAGTGGGAGAATGTTTTTGTCATTTGCACATGAAACAATGCGTCCATTTTGGTCATATGTAGATTTCTCTGGTTGGGCGAAATTTGGTTGGTGTGTCTCATCTCTAACTTGTGTGCATGCCTTCTCACTATATTCTCTTCCATCCCTTACGTCCTTCAATTATCGACCCACTTTATTGTATGTTCCAGAAGACTAGAGAAAATCTTCTCATCTCTCCCTTGTTTGAGGTTGACTGTATTCTTTTTCAACATCTGGTTGTCTGTACTCATTGATTGGACTAATAATACATTGCTGCTCTGGATGATTAGTTCTGCCTTGGGGCATTCGCAATACCGTACAGATCTCCCCCTTCACCTAACCCCAAGGTATTGAATGAGCCTTGATATAATTTCAGAGGCATCTGACAATGTTTTCTCGATATAGTGCGCCTAGAGGGTAGTATTAGAGAGTAGATGCCAAACCAGATTTCAATGAGACTGGATCCAAGAAAATCCTTCAGTAGGTTAACCAGACAAAGGCGGTCAAATTTGAATCTGATTTAATCTCAATGCTTTATTGTTTTATCACATTTCTCTGCCAATTTTATCTTAGTTACTTCCCGTCTCGCCTCCTCTATGCCCTCACACTTCGAGATCCCCGTTCAGATTTGTAGTTCTACTCGTATATAAAGAAAGGCATGTTGTGTGTTAAAGTAGTGAATCTGACCGCTCCTACTCAAACCTATATCGCCGTTTGATAGCTAGCTGAACAACAACCCTTCTATTTTCTTCATTTCTCAATCAGCTCCCGTTATTGATGTGAGAACCTTCTCACAGAGAGCGCTTCTCTAATGCATTGGGGGGGGGGGGGTCCAAGGCTAATTGATCATCGAGTAGCCGTTGACTTACTCTCCCGGCCACGGAATTGAGGTATACGCGAAATGGACCGGAAGGAAAGGACGTTCGTTGTCTTGAATCGTGATGGGCGTGTGTGGCAACAGCCTCGCGGAGGGCTCAGCGCTCAACTTTGACTCGAAGCGATTATCGATTGCTCAGTTTCATTTCGAACCAATTCGCTGGCTCCGTCGGATTCTATGGATTCAACGCTCTAATGGATGGAAGATAACCACCTAGCGCATCTGTGCTATATCGGCTCGAGCCTCTAAGATGCCATACAGCAACACGTTATACAAGTTCGTGAATACATGTTTCCGTTGTCCAGCAGCGTGTCAGCGGATTCCTATCATTTCACATTAGATTGGACGTCTGGAGACAATTAAAGTCCTTCATTGCGTAACTTAACCTCGAGTTGATGCTATACTTGTATTGTACAACAATGTATAAACACCACAATGTGCGCAGAGAAAGACAGAACAAAACCAAGTCGGCACGATGTGCAAGATAGCAGGTGGCTCCATCAGCATAAGCAAGAAAGGGATACAAGTGGGAGTGCGTAGGCACCGGGCAGGCATAGGTGGGTGGTGGTTCCAATAGATCATCCGACTGTCCAAGCACTATATCAGGTTAGATTCGGGCAATGAACGGGCGGAAGTAGTTGATTATCCAGTGCATAGGAGGATACCAATGTTTGGGAGGAGCGGTCGAAAGAAGAATGAAGCTGTGCTGTACCGAGCAGCTCAGAGAACTTGCTGTTGTTGGTATAGAGGGACGGTGATGGTCTCGTTCACGGGAGTTGAGAAGCCGAAGAGGTCTGCTCCGGGTATAGGGACGCCTTTCCTGCGTCTATGACGGGGTCAGAGAAAAGGTTGGCACCTGAAGCGGAGGAACAACTGACAATTCTTTCACTGGGTAGCCGAACATAGGTGTGGGATTTGACGACCAATCAGTTACTGCCGAGGGTGCTGGCTAAGGTACACACCTCGAATGATGAAATTTGCAAGGACTGCGAAAAAGAGGGCAATGCTGATGATAACAGGTCCAGCGAGGTTGTCGAAATGCCCGGGGTCACGCCTGCGAATCATACTGACACGATGCTGGTAGATGGCCCAACCATATATCTAATGGTTAAAAAATATAAAGCTTAAGGAATGAATTAAATAAGGAAAAATAGAGTCGTACGAGGGTGCAGATGCTTATTGCAGCATAGGTATACGCAAAGTAAGTCGCGATATCGTCTTTCGACGCGTTGAAGAGGGCGAGGGAGAATGTTGCGAGGATTACGGAAACATTCAACCACGACACCCAGGCTAATGTCATTCAGTCGCAGAATCAATCAAAGCTCTCATGACCTGTGTAAAAAAAACTTGTACTCACTGCGTTCGTTCGCAAACCAGACTTTTCCTTCTACACGAATAGGTGTAGGCACTTTTTTCGGCACACGGACCTGAGGCGGCAAGTTGATAGAATGGTAGTCCCGGACGGTGGGATGTTGTCCCTCATCGTCGGGCTGAGTCTCTGGGATAGCATCAGCACGGGTATAACGGGCAGGACGTCTGAGTCTAGGGAGGAGGGCGAGGGCGGAGGGAGAAAAGGGGGAGAGAAAGGCTTGCAAGGAGCGACGGACGACGGATGGGTGTTCGTTGTGGGGAGCGTTCTGGGCGTCTGTGGGCGTCTGTGGGGCAGACATGGCTGACGAAGAGAAGAAGAACAGGGCTTGGTCGGAAGGACAACACAAACTGACGCCCACCACTCCGGGCCGCTATCTCCGCTGGCGCCAACAGTCTAGAACATGTGACATCATTGTGGCATTTACTAGAACGCTCTAGTAGCTCACTCGTCAAATAAAATACTTGGGGTCCACTGCCCCCTTCAACTCTTTCCTCCACCATGGGTGCAGACTATTACAAGCTACTCGGCGTCGACAAGAACGCTAGCGAAGATGATATCAAAAAAGCCTACAAGAAAATGGTGCGTACTCTTAGCGTTTCTCGTTCTACGGCTTCTCACTCCCCCATCTCCTAGGCGCTCAAATGGCATCCCGACCGAAATAAAAACTCGGAAGAAGCCACAAAGAAATTCAAAGAGGTGCGTAAAAGCCAAGATTGGAGTAGCTCATGCTTTCTTACGTCGAACCAAACTATGTAGATATCCGAGGCGTTCGAGGTGTTGAGCGATAAACAGAAACGGACCATCTATGACCAATTTGGAGAAGAAGGATTGAAAGGAGGTCCTTCACCGTCCGCAGGTGCAGCCGGGGGCTTTCCCGGAGGCTTTGGCGGCTTCCCTGGTGGTGGCGGTACGACCTTCACGTTCACTTCTGGAGGTCCTGGCGGAGGTTTTGGTGGCTCACGAGGCGGCTTCCATCCTACAGACCCACAGAAGATCTTCGAGTGCGTACTTCAACCATAGTTTTATCACCAAAACCCTCACTAACACCCTTTTTTAGACAAATGTTTGGCAGCGGTATGTTTGGTGGAGGTCTAGGCAGTATGTTTGGTGGTGGTGTGCAAGGAGGATTCGATGATGATGATGACACGGGTGGATTCCGCTTTACCTCAATGGGAGGCATGCCCGGTGGTATGCCTCGACGACCAGGACCTTCCCGTACTCGATCCCACTTTGCCGAACAACAACCTCAACAACAAGAAGCCGAGAAACCCTCAGAAATCGTCCGACCACTCAAAGTCTCGCTGGAAGACCTCTACACGGGTACCGTCAAACACCTCAAGATTGGTCGTCGACTACTCAATGGCACGACCGAGGATAAAGTCCTCGAGATCAACGTTCTACCGGGATGGAAAGACGGCACCAAGATTCGGTTCCCCCGCGCCGGTAACGAAGTTCCACCGTCAGGAGAAGCCCAAGACCTCGTCTTCGTCGTCGAAACGAAACCTCACGACTCTTTCGAACGGGACGGCAACGACCTTATATGCCACGTCAAACTTCCCCTCGTCGAAGCCCTAACAGGCACTACGGGCCCGACAACCAAGAAGGTCGTGACGCTTCTCGACGGGCGAAAGCTACAAATTGCTCCTCCGTATGGAATCGTGAAACCTGGCCAGGAAACCACCGTAGCAGGGGAGGGAATGCCGATCAGAAAAGAAGGATCTGTGAAGAAGAAGGGAGATTTGATTATCAAATGGGATGTTGTGTTCCCGAACAGTCTGAACTCGACGCAGAAAGAACTCATTCGGAAGGCGCTGGCGCCAGCGTAATGCGTGGGATGACTGGATGTAACATTTGTACGCTTCACCCCTCCCTGACTCGGCCGAGTGGGAGCGGGAAGCGGAAGCGAGTGGTTTTGGTTCGGTTAGAGAGAAGGCGGGTTGGTCTGTCGGTATCCGGGATTTTGGGAAGAGGTTGGGGACCGGGGCATGCGAGTTTGCGTGCACAACATTCTTGGGAGAGTCCTGGCAAACTTCGCGGACAGATATACTTGTGCCTATACCCCTTCTACCTGCATTATTTTCAAAGTTTTTCATTTATGCATGTATCCTCATATTGTACTCTTCGTGGGTAATTCCACGTAGATTGTATATTAATCGCATCTATGAAAGCTGAGAATGTGCTGCCGAAGCTGGAGGTTACAAGATATAAAGCTGAGGCTGCGTTGAGTCGACGTAGGTTTATTGAGGGAAATGGACTTGGGGAGTTGTTATCGAATGCAATGGGCTGGAGTGGTTGGCAGGGGAGGGGTGGAAGCTAGTTCATCTAGGTAATCCCTAATGCTTCAGACTTGTTATGATTAGCTTCATGTGTTATCTATCACCCATGTTCTTTGGTGTAAATAACTCTTCCACTCATCTGGCTGATCTGCCAATGCTTGAGGAGCTTCTTGTGCATGGTGTTTCACACTTCCTGTGTTTGCCATCAGTGACCATTTTTTGCCTGTGAACAACTAGTGTAGTGTGAAGGACAATTTGATTGAAGCCTGCTGGCTGGAGTGCGATTGAAGGCCTCAATAGAAGTATGACAAGATGTAAGCCTGGCTTACAGACTACTGACCACCCACATACTGATCCTCCCCTTGATTCTCTTCAGCTATTATCATCTCATTAATGTGCACATTTGTACTTGACCTTGACTCAAAATTTGATATACATCTGTGCCTGTATGTTTGTTATACATGAGTGATGACTGTGAAAACAGTAAGTCTCATGTGTGAATAATGGTATTTAGAGGAGCTAGCAGCTATGCTTGGAATGGAAGTCTTTTGGCATAATATAGCATGGACTATTTTGAATGAATTTCTATGGTGCTAAAACTGACCTGTTTGATAACCCATACTTGTCATACCCATAGCTCAACCCTTCCTTCGAGGGCTACGAGTTAAAGGGAGAGGTGAGTGTGTTACCTTCTGCTGATTTTGTCTTTTGTTTATTCACCTCCAGCAGGCTTTTGGTTCAGCTCATATAAAGTGCAATCCATTGCTAGTCTGATACATCATTTAAGTTTAAAATAACTACAGAGCCAGATTCATATCCAAAGCAGGCTTTGTTGTTAACAAATGTACGTGAAATGAAATCCCGATATGAAGGCGGAATCCAGCAGTGACAGCGTGCGTCCACTATCCCGTGGCGATCATCAGACAAGGAAAGGGGATGTGATTGGAGTTCAGCATTGTGCCAACCATTGGGCAGAATGTGGGGCATTTCTGCGGTCAAGTTCCAAACTCTACGGCCAACACTTGATGACACCACAGCCCGTGTGCCATTGGGCGAAAAGGCGACAGACTGCACCCAATCCGTGTGTTCCAGCTTGGCTTCCAACCCACCCGTCGTCGCATTCCAAATCCTGACTGTCCCATGCAACGATCCGGAGGCGACCCGCGTGCCGTCGGGCGAAAAGGCGACAGACCGCACCCAATTTGTGTGGCCTTCCAGCTTGGCTTCCAACCCACCCGTCGTCGCATTCCAAATCCTGACTGTCCCATGCAACGATCCGGAGGCGACCCGCGTGCCGTCGGGCGAAAAGGCGACAGACCGCACCCAATTTGTGTGGCCTTCCAGCTTGGCTTCCAACCCACCCGTCGTCGCATTCCAAATCCTGACTGTCCCATGCAACGATCCGGAGGCGACCCGCGTGCCGTCGGGCGAAAAGGCGACAGACCGCACCCAATTTGTGTGGCCTTCCAGCTTGGCTTCCAACCCACCCGTCGTCGCATTCCAAATCCTGACTGTCCCATGCAACGATCCGGAGGCGACCCGCGTGCC